>CM074720.1:153699544-153879544 GCA_037306005.1 Rhinophrynus dorsalis
AATACTCAGAATGAGGGAAGGAGAAGATGATGCCAAGTGTGACAAGGAACCCCAAGTCACACTTGCCATCCCCAAGCAGTTCCGCCAGTGCTAGTACTACTTCTACTAATGTCCAGCAGCTTGTTAGCATTAGAAGTGTATGAGGGGGTAATAATCATATTACTAGTGACTGTGAGGAGGAAGACTCAGGGGCTGAACTTGATGTGGATGGTGTTAGTAGTAGTAACAGTAATGGTGAAGCAACTGTTGGGACTAGTGTTAGGGGAGTGCTAGGGGAAGCATTTGAGAGCATCCAGACTAGCGGTTAAGGGAGCCCGCACCATTACTCTGGACCTGGGAGTACCCTTCACTTCACGACAGTGTCCAAGTGGAACATGATCCTAAAGAAGCCAGAACTGGTAGTGGATAGCAGGCGCAGCAATAATTCTACCACCACCACCATCAGGAGCACAGATCAACTGCCTGTACCTGCTGCTACTGCTGACAGTCTGCCTTCTTCACGTCACCAAGAAATGTCGAGTGTGACATTAGGGGACCCTCTGTCATATTGCTTGTCATCTCCTCCAACCAGCAGTGGTGGTGGTGATGATAATGGTGGAGAAGCTGGGGATAAGGGGTATAGTGACAGCAGCAGTACTTTCTGGTGTCATGGTGTTTGGATACAGTTGTGCCCTCAGGTGTTATTTACCACACACTGTGCACTTTGCAGTTGCTGATGAGAGGCACAGTTCCTGCTCTCAAGGGAAAAATGTCTATTCTAATAACAACACACCCATGATTTTGGAGGAGGGACAGGTGGAGAAGAATTTCTGGGCAACTTCTTTTCTCCACATATACTGGGTGCTACTTATTGTGCTTCTACTGCCTCAGGCGCATCACTGGAGCTAGTCATGGCAAGTGCAACCTTGGTCATCCATCACCCTTGTTACTGATGTTGTTGATCCCATTCCCTTTGAGCTGCTTAATCATCCTGCTTCTTAAACAACTCAGAAGCACCAGCAAGAACAGCAGTTGCAAATTCCACATCTACATCAGGGCCTATCAGAATGTCCAGTGGCCACTGGCCAACATGACATGAACTGCTGGCACTAGGCCAGTAGGGTTTTTTTCTCAGGGCTTGTGCTTTAAAAAAAATAATAATAATCATTTAAAAAAAAAACATAGTCCTACAAAAAAATAAACAAATAAACAATTTTTGGGGGTTTGTTTCTGACAAGCCTACATCCCATAAATCAATGTTTCCTTAGGGCTTGTGCCAAACAAGCTTAAGTCCTTGTGCCTCTAATAAGTCTCAGGGCTTGGGCTTGTAACAACAAATCTAACAAATCATCCTCTACAAAATACTCTACCCCAGTGGCAGCTTATGTCAGTTGCATGGATTCAATAACGAGAATGGACCAGTACTTAGGTAACACAATCTTTATTTAGAACACGACAGGACAATGGAAACAGCACAAAACACAGGCAAGGAGAGGACTTCAGGATGGATCCAGCTGGTGCAATGGTACTGATGAAATCCAGCGGGCAGAGGAAGGAAGACTCAGGTCTGCACCTGAGGACACTACAGGTACGCACCTGTACGGACAACGGATCCAGAGACCAAATGCGCACGGAGTATATTGCAGGTTCGCACCTGTACAGACCACGAACCAAATAGACTGGCTGTGCTACAGGTCCGCACCTGGAAGCTGCAGAGGTACAAAGGCTAGAGGAAGTCCGCCAAACCACCAAGGACAACCCTAGGTTATCCACTGGAGCGTTTGTATGCTGGATGTGCAGTGGACAGTCCCGGGCTATGTCAAGGTGATGGTCAGACACACCAGATCAAACACGGAATGCTTGGTCAACCAGAGCCACGGGTTTGCACCAGATTGGATGTCAGACAGGCCAAGGGGTCATACACAGAGCGGGTAGTCAGACAGAGCCACAGTTCAACACCAGAACGGATAGTCAGCCAAGCCATAGGTCATACACGGTAAGGTTAGTCAGCTAAAGCCACAGGTTTGCACCAGATTGGATGTCAGACAGGCCAAGGGTCATACACAGAGCAGGTAGTCAGACAGAGCCACAGTTCAACACCAGAACGGATAGTCAGACAAAACCGGATCGCACAAAGAGCCCAAAAGTACAACTGCACTGGAACACTACGAACGGGCAACTGAAGTGGTGTCCAGGCAGTTTTTAATCTAATTGCACAACCCCTAGAGGTGGAGCAGAACGGACGCTGTAACTTTAAGAACCAGGTTGCGACGTCATCAGGGAATCCCTGAGATGCGCGCCTGGTTCAGATGCGGCTGGAGCCGCCAGAGGGAGCAACGAGGAGGATGGTCACCTGGAAGGACGCCAGAGCGCACCGGTCCTCCATCAATGAGAGCCGCATGAACCGTCCGCCCACACGTCTGGTGGTCGGCGAGGTAAGCGACGCTTACAGTCAGGGGGTTCCTGTCTCTATCACTTTACATACAAATGTCTTATTTAATTGTATTTATTTATTAACTTATTCATTTATTAATTGTCCTCCCAATAACAATCAAAAACTCCCCCAAAACAAATTCCCTGTTCAACTGATTATTTCCCCAGAATCCACCCACCAACACAGACCCCTTTTATACCATGTACCAGGTGGAGCAGAACAGATGCTGTAACTTTAAGAACCAGGTCGCGACGTCATCAGGGAATCCCTGAGATGCTCGCCTGGTTCAGATGTGGCTGGAGCCGCCAGAGGGAGCAACGAGGAGAATGGTCACCTGGAAGGACGCCAGAGCGCACCGGTCCTCCATCAATGAGAGCAGCACGAACCGGCCGCCCACACGTCTGGTGGTCGGCGAGGTAAGCGACGCTTACAGTCAGGGGGTTCCTGTCTCTATCACTTTACATACAAATGTCTTATTTAATTGTATTTATTTATTAACTTATTCATTTATTAACTGTCCTCCCAATAACAATCGAAAACTCCCCCAAAACAAATTCCCTGTTCAACTGATTATTTCCCCAGAATCCACCAACCATCACAGGCACCCTCCTCAGACCCCTTTTATACCATGTACCAGGTGGAGCAGAACAGATGCTGTAACTTTAAGAACCAGGTCGCGACGTCATCAGGGAATCCCTGAGATGCTCGCCTGGTTCAGATGTGGCTGGAGCCGCCAGAGGGAGCAACGAGGAGAATGGTCACCTGGAAGGACGCCAGAGCGCACCGGTCCTCCATCAATGAGAGCCGCACGAACCGGCCGCCCACACGTCTGGTGGTCGGCGAGGTAAGCGACACTTACATTCAGGGGGTTCCTGTCTCTATCACTTTACATACAAATGTCTTATTTAATTGTATTTATTTATTAACTTATTCATTTATTAACTGTCCTCCCAATAACAATCAAAAACTCCCCCAAAACAAATTCCCTGTTCAACTGATTATTTCCCCAGAATCCACCCACCAACACAGGCACCCTCCTCAGACCCCTTTTATACCATGTCTTATGGTTTTTTTTAATTGTATTTAGGATTTATGTTTAATTAACTGCCCCCAATCCCAGTTAACACCCCCCCCAGAAAAAACATTCCCTGTTCAATTGATTCTTTCCCCACACCCCACCAACACAGGTACACTCATGCCCCTTTTATTCTATCCCTTTGGGAAACAGAATAATATGTGCTATGTGTTGTGTGTGAGTTCAATGTTCCCATAGATTTCAATGGAATGAGCTAGGTGAAAAAAGCAAAAAAAACTATACGTTTTGCTGGAAATTGATAATTCGCCGATTTCGGTTTGAGGCAAACATTTTCACCCATCCCTAATCACTTCATTACATAGGTTCCTGGGCTTCTGAAAATGGATCACAGGTTTTATGGAACAAATATAATGGATCCCTCAACAGGATATACCTGACATGTCCTTGATTACTTTTTAATAGACCTTGCCATTGGGGAGAAATTAAAGGTAAAACACATTGTATCATTCATTTTCTTCTTTAATAAATGTGCTGTAATACTATTTTTACTTCTGCTTCCTTGGCCCAAAGTGTTCTTCTCGTAGCTTCTTTTTAACAAACTCTAAAAGGGGATGTATCACCTCCAAAAAGTTTTTTGTTAATAAAGCAGTAGTAGGAAAGCTGTTTTTTTTTTCTAAAAGTAAATACTTTTAAAGATATTGCCACCTCTCTGCTGTGCACTTCCACATAATGTGCACAACAGAACTCTTCTTTGCCTCCCACCTCTCTTCCAGCTACCCCAGGGAACTCATTCACACTTCCCTTCGATGTGCTGTTAATGTCTTCTGTTGTTATGTTATGCTCCGGTTAGCATTATAATGAGGTTGCAAACAGTATAATGCTAACCAGAGCTTGCTATAACGATAGAAGACATTCACAGCACACCGAAAAGAAGCGTGATAGTGCTCCCTGGGACAGCTGGGAGGGAGGTGGGAGGAGATTAAGCAATCAAGAAGAGCTTTGCCGAAGAACCAGCATGGTACATTAAAGCTTGAAGATGGAATACTTTAAAAAAAAAAAAAAGCTTTCCTACTACTACTGTATTAACAAAATGTATGGTAAACTTTTTTTGTGTGGTGATACATTCCCTTTAAATAGAGATTAGCCTATGATTTACGTGCTTTTACTATATCCTGTCATCCTGAGGATACAGTCATACAACTCAATAACAATAGAGTCAAATACAGAATCTTATTAAACAAAAACAAAAAAAAAACGACAAGCAACTATATATTTTAAAATTCTTTGAATTTTGCTTATTGGGTAGTGGGTGACTGGGTCTGAATCTGGTTAGAATGATCATTTTGGGAGAATCAATGTTCAATTCTTAAACACATTTACTGACCTCTAAGAGTAAAGTGTTTGAAATTAAACAGCATACTACACCATTTTCAAAGAATAACATAAGATTTTGACAAAACTAACAAGTAGAGCCATTTTCTTACAACGTGATAAATTTAGGCCCATGCTTTCACCCCTTTACAATGTTAATATTCCTGTTAACCTGGAATGATCCTACACATTCTGACAAGATGAAGAATTGTACATAAAAAGTAAAGTGTGCAGAATTCCTCATGTTTTAGTTTTAACCTCAAAAGATTTTAATCATTGCAGCTTTTAATATCAACTGTTCTATAAAATTGAAACCAGTTTTAACATCATCTACAATGTTCCCTTTTAAGCACATATATTTCACTTCAATTATTGGAATTGTAATAAAATATTTAGCTTTTTCTATTCCATTTTAAAGTCATTCTTTTTCTTTCCTCCTCTCTTATACAAAATGCTTTGGTATAAAACTTAAATAAAATTAAAAAGTATGATTGATTATTACTGATGATTATTGAATACCACTTTGTTTCTTACAGAGAACAAAGTGGAAAAAGAAAGAAAGAAAGAAAGAGGAAGAAAAATACATTTGTGCAGCATTTATAAGGCAAATCGTTTATACTGGTGGTGGCTTTGTTGCTGTGCTCACATCATTAATCTAATCAATGATTGCCCAGTGTCCGCACGGTCATAAGCAATGCACTGTGTTGAATAACTCTTTAGCATTGAAGGTGTTAAATGCTAGGGATGGATGAAAAGTCCATTTTTTCTTGAAGTTTGTGAAGTATGTGTGTGTGTGTTAGCATTAGGTTATTGAGGGTCAGTCAAATTGTGAAGTTTGTGTTAGGACAGTGGGGGTAATGCAAATTGTGAAGTTTGTGTTAAGACAGTGGGGGTAATGCAAATTGTGATTTAGTGTTAGGCCAGTGAGAGCCATTCAGATTGTTTGAAGTAGTGTTGAGGATCAGTGAAATGTGTAGTGAGTTTGAGTGGGTTTTTTTTATAATTTTTTAATTTTTTTTGTATTTAATATTTTTATACATTTTTTATAATAATATGTTGGGGTATTTGTGATAAATCACCTTTCTTTGTTCACATTCCCCTAGAAGCCCCCTAACACAGAGAACAAATTGCCAGTCCAAAAGACTCCAGCTTTGCTATATTTGCCAATTTTATTGATCAGCTGGTAAACATGAAGTTGTGCTGCTTTCTTTTTAACAAACACAGAATTACTTTCTGCATTAACCTGACACCCCATCTATATTATGCCTGCAGGAAAATTTGCCACGTGTTGAGGAAAGTCTGTCTTACCATTGATTTCAATACAAATTGCTAGATGGAAAAAAGCAAAAAATTGGCACTTTTCATGGGAAATTTCCAGCAGGGAAGAAGTGCTATTTTTTGTCTGTTTTAGTTTGAGGTGAAAAATATAGCCCATCCTTATTATATGTCCCATTTAAATAATTTCAGAGTTTAATTTCTCTCCTATGGGGCAGTGCACCCCCACCACAATTGCTTCTCTTTAGCTTATTGAATATGGTCCTGTGAGTTGTATTTAGCAATACATTTTACTGCATATACTTCTGCTTTGTATGTAGATCTTACACTAATGTTGGTTCATATGCCACAAGAAGATAAAGTTGAACACACAGATAGGAAATGCACATGGTTAGAGAATGTATACTCAATTAAAGGACGTAAATAGTCCAGGTGCACTCAGGTCCAAAACTGGAACAAATAAATATAAGGGTAGTATAGTGGAATAAGAGACCAAAATACCACCCAAAAGGACCCAATTAGATATGAGGCACACTAGAGGTAACAACAATGAGAAATCAATTTATTCTTTCAGATTATAGTTTAATACACAGGCATAAAAACAGTGAAAAACCAAAGAGCCTGAAGAGCCCAGATGGATATATATACCCTGGTATTGTTTCCATAAATAGACTGCCATGTAGTAGTGCAAATACTGTGCGTATCTCAAATACACAATAAGAAATTTGTTACTAAATAAATAGAGCAAACCTGCACATATTAAACAGTAAAGAGATACCAAAAGTACTTATCCCAAATGGAATGCAAACACTACAGGGGAGACAGGTATATCATCTGGGGTGCTCCAAAGCTCTCCAAACGCCCCATGCGTATAGCTGCCGACTGTGGCTTTGTTAGAGTCAGTTGAAATGGAAGTTTAATGTTAGATTTTTTTTAATAACTTTATTTTTTTTCAGGTTCCACAAGTTAGGTTCAGTGTCCCAAAGCTTGTTGTCGTTCCTGTTGGAAGATCAATTGGATTCACTTATTTCAAGTATGTTCTGAGTACTCATTTTGTCCACCTCAGAAGGGTGAAAGGCTGAGTTGACTTTGCTGGGATTAGAATATGCAACCGTAACGTTGGAATAGATTTTACAGCTGGTGCATTAAACCAGCTAATCATGTACATATTCATGTTAACCTCACCAGCTAATCATGTACATATTCATATAACCTATAGTGTATAGCAACATATGCAGGAAAATACACAATGAAATCAATGTATGTAAGACTTAAACATGCCTCTATACAAGCATCTACACACTGGGGGGAATATAGAAAAATACTTTAGCTCTAATATAAGTGAATGGGCCTGCTGTTGTGGTCTGCTCTTGCCTAATGCCTACATATACCAGAAAACTGCTGTCAATCTCTTACTGACAAGCTGGGTTCTAAAGCAGAAGGGAGTGAAGGCAACAACTGGGTCCTAATGCTGGACGTAAGAGGAGAGAGAGTTTATTTCTACTACCAAGTCTTTGGAAAATAGTTGAGAAGTAAGATCAGGAAGCAGGTGTAGAATTAGAATTAGAGGTGAAGTTTAGTGTAAAACTCCCGTGGCTCAGAGGTGAAGTCTTCGACTCCAAACCCTCGACTTGTTGGGAAGTCCGGAGGCGGAGGTCTTATAAGCTACGACCTACAACGCCCTCGACAAGTCGGTCAGGCAGGAGAAAAGGAGTCAAGCAAGGCCTAATCAAACCCTCAACTAGTCAGGGGTACAAAGTCCAAAAGGCATGTCGAGGTACTCATAGTGGCCAAACCTGGTATTGAAGGCCATTTTCCACTCGTCACCCTCTCTGACGCGTATTAAATTGTAACCCCCTTGCAGATCCAGTTTAGTGAAGATCTTAGCGTCTTTTAGAGCATCAAATAATTCTAGAATTAGAGGCAGCAGATAACGTTTTTTATAGTAATTTTATTCAAACCCCTGTAGTCAATACAGGGCCTTAGAGATCCTTTTTTCTTAGATGCAAAGAAAAACCCTGCTCCAGCAGGAGATGTTGAATGTCTGATGAAGCCATTCGCAAGGCTTTCATTGATGTATTCTAGAAGGGCTTTGTTTTCAGGTTTGGATAGCAGAAAAGTTCTGCCTCTGGGTGGAACTGTTCCTGGTAGTAAGTCTATAGGACAGTCATAGGATCTGTGTGGTGGAAGAGTAGCCGCTCCTTGCTTAGAAAATACATCTACAAAATCTCTGTATGGCTCAGGAATAGAATTCTGAAGCAGAGAGATGTTACCCAGTTCTTGACTGGTAGGATTAACCTTAATCAGGCAGGTATTATGACAAGAGGTACCCCTAGTTGTGATCTGGTCATTGCTCCAATTGATGGTAGGATTGTGGCGATGTAGCCATGGAAGACCCAGGATCACTGGAGCAGCAGGACAGGAGATAATATCAAAAGTAGTAGTCTCTGAATGAAAGATTCCTGTAATGAGCTGTAAGGGATTAGTCTGAGTGGTCACTAACCCTGGGCCTAAAGGACTGCCATCAATTGCAGACACCAAAAGAGGTTCCAGCTTGCATCTTAAAAGAATCTGGAGGCGTGATTCAAAGTCCTTATCCATAAAGATGCAGGCGGCACCAGAGTCAACAAAGGATTTAGTGGAGACTGAGCATTCTGACCATTGAAGCTGAATAGGAACCATCAAACGGGTGGAACTGGTCAGGCTGCAAATAGAATGTTGGTTTAAGAAAATGTCTCCTTGAATCCTTAAGCCCGGAAGTTTCCCGGTCTAGTAGGACATTGGCGAAGCATATGTCCTGGTAAGCCACAATAAAGACAAAGACCTTGGATTTTTCTCTGAGCATTCTCCTGGTCAGAGAGTTTAGTGACTGACCCCACTTCCATGAGGTCTTCCTGGAACAAGGTATTCTCAGAAGAGGCGGTACTCGGAGACCAGGTACTACTTTTATAACATTGTGAATGATCCTTCTCTTGTTGCCGTTCCTGCATGCGTCTGTCAAGTTCAAAACAATGAATAATGAAACCCTCCAAATCCTCTGGAACCTCCCAGGTTAGTTAAGGCGTCCTTCATACGGTCAGACAGACCTTGGCGAAAAGAGGTTCTGAGGGTCCCTGGTTTCCAACCCGTTTCGTAGGATAAGGTGCGAAACTCAATCACTTATTGTCCTACAGACCTAGATCCCTGACGTAGCTCTACCAACATGGCCTCTGCATTCGCTCGGTGTCCAGGGACATCAAACACAGTCAGAAAAGCTGCAATGAAGGCACTGGAGTCCTCCATTAACTGAGAATTTTTTTCAATAAGGGGTGAAGCTCAGGCCAGTGCTTCATCTTTTAGAAGGGAGATGATAAAGGCCACCCTGGAGGCATGTATCCCAAAAGTCTGAGACATGGTTCTAAAGTGAAGCTGATACTGATTTAGAAATCCCCTGCAATCTGCAGGGCATCCTGAAATCGTTCAGGCAAAGGAATTTTGGGTGGTTTCTGAATCGGAGAAGTAGAAGTAGCACCCCCCAGAAGGAGAGAAACAGATGCAGTCTGAGGCAATGCTGCAATAGAAGTGTTACACAACATGTCCAGGATAGTGTCCAGCTTATGGTCAAGGGATTGGAGGTGTGAAGAGTGGGAGGATAATATTTGGATAATTCTTGTCTAGACTGTATGTGAGATACCTCCGCTGAATCCATCTTGGCTCCATCTTACTGTCAAGCTCTTACTGAGAAGCTGGGTTCTAAAGCAGAAGGGAGTGAAGGCAACAACTGGATCCTAATGCTGGAGGTAAGAGGAGAGAGAGAGTTCAGTTCTATGACCAAGTCTTTCAGGGCTTGTTTCTACAAGATTGAGTCCTCCATACATTTTTCTCTGAGCTTGTTTTTGGCAAGACTGAGGCCTACATATATTTTTATTATAGAGGCCTAGCCTTGCTGTAATATGTTCAATATTTAACTTTATGTAAGCCTATTAAATAAATTTTTCAGGTTTTTCTTTCCAGAAATCTGCTGCTATGCTTGCTGAGTGCTAATTATTATTTTTAAACAGATAATAAAAAAGTTAAATCTTCCACTGAATGTGGCAGATGTGCATGGCATGTATATATTTCATAATGATTCCTATACCAATTATTTGCATTGTCATCTTTGAGTCTAATTTAAGCTTGCATTATTCTCAGATTATTGTCAATCTTTAATCAGTGGTCATACCAGTGGTCCCAACAGTGGTAGATGGTAGCAGTCCTCCAAATCACTCCTCTTCATACTCAGTGCTGCTGTTAAGAGTGCATGTGCTGTGGGTTTCCCTGTCATGTGTGGTTTGTCCACTTCTGTTACCTGATATTTAAATAGTATTAGATGTTGGCTTACTTTTGTAAATGTAAGTCTACCAACACTACTGCTGCTTGACAGCCATGTCCTACGGTCATTTACAGGATAACCAACAAACCCCCCCTAGACTCCACACTTGCTGGTAGGCAACTAAGGGTTTCCATTGCAGTACGTATCGGTGCTGGCTGCACACAGTGGTGTTCACCACTAGTCCATGAAAGTCCCTGTTTCTGCAGAGAATATAGCAATTGTGCAAATATTCTATAACCATCTCACATGCAGTGGGGCCATACCTTGGAGCTACACAGTATTCCTGTGTATTAATTACCAACCCATACTCTGGGAGCAAGTCCCATAGAGAAGTTCCACCACCACCAGCACAAATTATAGACTTCTGCCCCTGAGGCACATTAATTGCTATCTGTGATGATGATATGTTCAGAAATATGTTGGGAATGGTAGGTTTTGTTCTTGTTGATGTTGCTACTCCTGCTGCTAGTATACACCCTTTGCTGATTTCCTATTTATTACATTCTCTCTCTCATCCTCCACAATGCAACCCTCCTCTCGATCTATAAGCATATATTTATATTCTTTGACAGAATTAAATTCCTCATGATCATCACCCCTTGTTAAAACCAATCATGCTTTGGCAGAAATTCAGAAAGTTTATAGTTAAAGAGGGGGGTCCAGCAAAGTAGCAAGAATGTACGCCTCATTGATTTTAATGGGCACTTTTTGAGGATCCTGCTCAAAGTATGTTAGCATATCCTTCACCAGCTGGTTTATGTTTGTGTTGTCATTATTGTAAGATTCATCAGCCATGCTCCCCAGTTTTTTCTGCAGTAAATATATTAGTGGAAACGTTTTGCTAATTACTGTCCCTGTATGACTAACCAGCATGGTGGCTTCCTCACAAGGTTTCAGCAGCTCACATATATCCCAGATTAGTTGCCGTTGCCCAGGGGACAAAGAGGCTCCCTCCAAAACATTTCAGTTTTGCACTGTATATTCAATAATGGCATTATTCTGCTCATATAAATGCCCTAACATGTAAAAAGTGGAATTCCACCCAGTAGGGACCTCCATTTTCACCTGGTGATGGGGCAGGTTGTTACAAATTATAATTGTTGTTACAATATTCAGTTTCTCACTGAGGTTTTGGATTCTACAAGGAATTTGGTCACAACCAAATTTAGGACATGAGCAGAGCAGGGAACATGAACCATCAATGTTATGATGTGGGATTCATCATCAGCAATAAGAGCAATATAATCAACTTTCAAGGAGTGGGGTACAAAACATTCCTCTATCACCTGCTCTCATTTACTAAATATAGATATGGCTTTGTGGGACTGTCTCTCAAAACTCTGTATGCACCAAAGAGGTGAGCCAATGGTATGGAGTATCCTGTGGTTGCCTTTTAACAATACTACCATAACCAGAGGGATTCCTGGCTGTTGCTTGATTCTGAAAGTTCTTGTCCATTCTACAGGTGTACTTTGGGATTATTTTGGGGAAGTTTTTGACTCTTTCCCAAGAACTCAGTAAGTGTGTGTTGGCAGAAGAACTATGTAACTTTATAGATATAATATGACTAGAGGAGGTGTTGGGGTGGTGGCTGCATGTTTGGCAGTCTATGACTCTTGTCATTTTCTACAAAAATCTCTGAGTCATTCTCCTCTGCCATAGGTGTTATTTCAAATGAAGGAAATCTTGGCACATTCAAGGACACATCAATAGCACTTCTATAATGGGAACATTTAGGATTGCTTCTGCTGCTGCTAGCTGTGGCACGTCTGACATCTTGATGGTGTGTCTCCCAGTCATACCTGTGGTTATGCTTCAGGTGGTATCTCAGGAGGTGTTGCCTAGATGTGAGCTTGCATTCCCCCTGTTCACATACTTCTTACACAGACAACAGATAGCAACATCCTTAGCTTTTGGATTATAAGTGCAACATCTACATACTGTGGACTTCATAGACTGAGGGGTTCCTGAGAGGCTGCTACCACTATTTGGGTAGGTGTTGCTGCAATTGTACTGCTATTATGTGTCTTTGTCATAGCTAAGGTTGTGGGTGTTGATATCCTGTGTGGTTGCTGGTTACTAGTGATGAGCGAGCACCCCAATGCTCGGGTGTTCGGGTGCTCTGACCGAGCGCCCCCGGAGGCTCGAGTGCTCGGCCGAGCACCCGAGCCCCATTGAAGTCAATGGGAGGACTCGAGCATTACACCAGGCACCCCCTGCTCTGATGAGGGGAGGGTGCCTGGTCCATAGGAAAAGGGCAGAAAAAGATGGAAACACTACAGAAATGGTTCAGGGACAGCATAGGGAGGATGTCTGGATGCACCTTGGACTCCAACATCGCTGCTGGGAACGATCTTTCGCCCGTAGTACGCCATTTTTACAGACTGACCATAAAACACACAAAAAGGAAAATAAAAACGACTTTAGGCGAAAAATTGTTACCAAACAATATTTGCTGTATATTTACTTGTATATCATCTGCAAATTATCCCAAAAATTTCCTTGGTTTTCGGAAGTGAGGCCATGATTAAGAGGGAAACGTGCGCAGAGGCAAATTCTCCCAAAAATTTCCTTGATTTTCAGAACTGAGGCCATGATTAAGAGGGAAACGTGCGCAGAGGCAAATTCTCCCAAAAATTTCCTTGATTTTCAGAACTGAGGCCATGATTAAGAGGGAAACGTGCGCTGAGCTGACCATCTAAAACATTATGGGTGAGGGTCTGCTGCAGAGCTGACCATCCTAAACATTATATGCGAAGGCCCGCTAGTGAGCTGACGCTATAAAACATTATATGAGAGGGCCCGTTAGAGAGCTGACCCAATAAAACATTATATGAGAAGGCCCGCTGGTGAGCTGACCTATATAAAAATTGTCAAACAGGGCCCGCTGGTGAGCTGGCCCTATATAAAAATTATATCACAGGGCCCGCTGGTGAGCTGGCCCTATATAAAAATTATAGCACAGGGCATATGGAAGAGGAGGAGGAGGATGAGAAGATTAAGAGTCAACCATATACCCGTTTTTTGGGTGGAAGGGGTGAATGGGAATACAGAGTATTCCCATCATTGTAAATAACATATATAAAGTGAGTTTATGTTCCCCCGGGGCTTTCCTCCAGTGGAGTGGAGAAGTCAGGGGAAATCCAGGCCTTGTTCATTTTTATAAGTGTCAACCTATCAGCATTGTCGGTGGAAAGGCGGATACGCTTATCTGTTATGATGCCACCAGCAGCACTAAATACCCGCTCAGACAGAACGCTGGCGGCAGGGCAGGCCAGCACCTCCAAGGCGTAGAGTGCCAGTTCATACCACGTGTCCAGCTTGGACACCCAGTAGTTGTAAGGCACAGAGGGATCATTGAGGACGCTGACACGGTCTGCTACGTACTCCTTCACCATCTTCCAAAACTTTTCCCTCCTTGTGACACTAGGCTGCATATCAGGGTGAGGGTGCTGGCGGGGTGTCATGAAGGTGTCCCACGCCTTGGAGAGTGTTGCCCTGCCTTTCTCGGAACTGCTGTGTGCTCCCCTTTTCTCCCCTTCTCGGTTGGCCAAGGTAGCACGTACTCTGCCGCCAGCGTTGTCAGATGGAAAATTTTGGAGCAATTTTTCGACAAGAACCTTCTGGTATTGCAACATTTTGCTTGTCCTCTTCACCGGAGGAATGAGAGATGAGAAATTCTCTTTGTAGCGGGGGTCCAGAAGGGTGAACACCCAGTAATCCGTGTTGTCTAAAATGCGTACAACGCGTGGGTCACGGGAAAGGCAGCCTAACATAAAGTCAGCCATGTGTGCCAGAGTACCAACAGTCAAGATTTCGCTGTCCTCACCAGGAGGATGACTCTCAATATCCTCATCCTCTTCCTCCTCTTCTGCCCACCCACGCTGAAGAGATGGAACTAAAGTTCCATGGCTACCCTCTGTAGCGGAGGCAACCGTGTCTTCCTCCTCCTCCTCCTCCTCCTCCTCCGCCTCCTCCAATTGTCGCTGAGAAGACGAAGTGAGGGTGCTCTGGCTATCACCTTGTGTAAGCTCTTCCTCCCCCATTTCCACCTCTTCCACATGCAAAGCGTCGGTTTTAATTGTGAGCAGCGAGCGTTTCAGTAGACACAGAAGTGGGATGGTTACACTGATAATAGCGTTATCGCCGCTCACCATCTGTGTCGATTCCTCAAAATTGCGTAAAACCTTGCAGAGGTCTGACATCCATTCCCACTCCTCACTTCTGATTACAGGAAGTTGAACGGAGAGGCGACGACCGTGTAACAGCTGGTACTCCACTACTGCCCTCTGCTGCTCACAAAGCCGGGCCAACATGTGGAAGGTGGAGTTCCAGCGCGTGCTCACGTCACACAGCAGCCGGTGAGCTGGCAATTGTAAGCGCTGCTGCAGCTTCAACAGGCCGGCTGAAGCTGTTGATGACTTACGGAAATGTGCACACACGCGGCGCACCTTGGTCAAGAGATCATGCACATTGGGGCAGGTTTTTAGAAATCGCTGCACCACTAAATTAAATACATGCGCTAGGCATGGTACGTGTGTGAGCTTGCCGAGCTCCAAAGCCGCCACCAAGTTACGCCCATTATCACACACAACCATGCCTGCTTGCAGGTTGAGTGGCGAGAGCCACTGCTCGGTCTGGTGACTAATACCCTGCAACAGCTCTGAGGCCGTGTGCTGTTTGTCCCCAAGGCAGATCAGCTTCAGCACGGCCTGTTGACGCTTCCCCACTGCAGTGCTACACTGCTTCCAGCTACTGGCTGATGGGGGAGTGGCGCTGCGTGTAGAGAATTCGGAGGTGGAAACGGAGGAGGAGGAGCCAATAACGTAGGTGCTGGCGGAAACCCTGATGGAGGTAGGGCCCGCAATCCTCGGCGTGGGTAGCACCCGTGCCATCCCAGGGTCCGAGTCGCTCCCAGCCTCCACGACATTCACCCAGTGTGCCGTCAGGGAAATGTAGCGTCCCTGGCCACAAGCACTTGTCCATGTGTCAGTTGTTAAGTGGACCTTCCCAGTAACTGCGTTGGTCAGGGCACGGGTGATGTTACGGGACACATGGTGGTGTAATGCGGGGATGGCACACCGGGAAAAGTAGTGGCGGCTGGGGACCGCGTACCGAGGGACAGCTGCTGCCATCAGGCTGCGGAAGGACTCAGTGTCCACAAGCCTAAATGGCAGCATTTCGATGGCCAGTAATTTGGAAAGGTGTGAGGTTAGTGCTATGGCCTGTGGGTGGGTGGCTGGGTACTTTCTCTTGCGCTCAAATGCCTGGGGTAACGACATTTGGACGCTGTGCTGGGACAGGGAAGTGGATGTGGTCGCTGATGGTGCTTCAGATGCTACAGGTGCAGGGCGGGAGGTATGCGGGCCTGCGCCTTCGACAGGCGATTGGCCGGCACCGAAAACAGGGGAAGAGGAGGCAGTGGTGTGGCCTGCAGACACAGATGGGCGATCCAGGCGTTCCTCCCACTTACTACGGTGCTTGGATGCCATGTGTCGGATCATGCTGGTGGTGGTGAGGTTTCTAGTGTTCATGCCTCGGCTCATTCTGGTGTGGCACAGGTTGCAAACTACAATTCTTTTGTCGTCCGCACTTTCCTTAAAAAAACGCCATACCGCGGAACACCTACCCCTTGGCAAGGTAGATTTACGCAAGGGGGTGCTCCGTGGAACATTTGCGGGCCGGTTTGGTGCGGTCCGCCTTCTTTCTGTAGCCACACCACTGCCTCTTCCAGCCTGTTGCGGTGCTGCAGATGGCTCACCCTCAGGACTGCTGTCATCGCTCGGCTCTACACCTTCCCAGGTGGGGTCAGTCACCTCATCGTCCACCAAGTCCTCCTCCACTTCCTCACTCTGATCATCCTCCTCAAGTCTTGATCCCACCACATACTCAGTCATTGACAACTGTATAACATTCTCCTCAACAAGGTCTTGAGACGGAAATAGTGGTTGATTTAATGGCAACTGTGTCTCATCATCATCATCATCATCATCCACTTCCTTTGACCTTAAATGCCGTTCACATCTGTCATCTTCTTGTGATTGGGTAGCCTCTAGAGGTTGTGAATCAGGGCACAAGATGTCATGTTCCTCTGCAAGCGTGCTTGGAGAGAGGGTCAAATGAAGGATTGGTGATGAGACGAGCTCCTCACTATATCCCAGTGTGGGATCACTTCTTTGACCAGACCGTGTATGGTGGGAGGAAGGATGATCAGAGTGAGGATTATGTTGACCAGACTCTTGGCTACTGAGAGTGGACTTGGTGGAAGACAGGGTGGTGCTTAACCGACTGGAAGCAGTATCAGCTGTCATCCAACCGACCACCTGTTCGCAGTGGTCGGACCTCGAGAGTGATGTCCTGCGACGCCCTGTAAAATTACACATGAAGCTAGGTATGGTGGATGTCTTTCTTTCTTGTGCTCTGGCACCAGGCACAGTTTCTCCGCGTCCTGACCCGCGCCCTGAACTTTCAGGATCACGTCCACTTCCCCGTCCCTTTTTACCCGCCTTCTTCATCTTACACAGAATATGTGACTTTAATATTTGAGTTTGAAAACTTAACAGTATTTCTTATTATTCTGCAACTGTACAGAGTACACAGAATAGGCTGCTAAACGGCGGTGATACACACTGAATGGAATATGTGACTTTAATATTTGAGTTTGAAAACTTAACAGTATTTCTTCCTATTCTGCAACTCTGCAGAGTACACAGAATAGGCTGCTAAACGGCGTTGAAACACACTGAATGGAATATGTGACTTTAATATTTGAGTTTGAAAACTTAACAGTATTTCTTATTATTCTGCAACTGTACAGAGTACACAGAATAGGCTGCTAAACGGCGGTGAAACACACTGAATGGAATATGTGACTTTAATATTTGAGTTTGAAAACTTAACAGTATTTCTTATTATTCTGCAACTCTGCAGAGTACACAGAATAGGCTGCTAAACGGCGGTGAAACACACTGAATGGAATATGTGACTTTAATATTTGAGTTTGAAAACTTAACAGTATTTCTTATTATTCTGCAACTGTACAGAGTACACAGAATAGGCTGCTAAACGGCGGTGAAACACACTGAATGGAATATGTGACTTTAATATTTGAGTTTGAAAACTTAACAGTATTTCTTATTATTCTGCAACTGTACAGAGTACACAGAATAGGCTGCTAAACGGCGGTGAAACACACGGAATGGAATATGTGACTTTAATATTTGAGTTTGAAAACTTAACAGTATTTCTTATTATTCTGCAACTCTGCACAGTACACAGAATAGGCTGCTAAACGGCGGTGAAACACACTGAATGGAATATGTGACTTTAATATTTGAGTTTGAAAACTTAACAGTATTTCTTATTATTCTGCAACTGTACAGAGTACACAGAATAGGCTGCTAAACGGCGGTGAAACACACTGAATGGAATATGTGACTTTAATATTTGAGTTTGAAAACTTAACAGTATTTCTTATTATTCTGCAACTGTACAGAGTACACAGAATAGGCTGCTAAACGGCGGTGAAACACACTGAATGGAATATGTGACTTTAATATTTGAGTTTGAAAACTTAACAGTATTTCTTATTATTCTGCAACTGTACAGAGTACACAGAATAGGCTGCTAAACGGCGGTGAAACACACTGAATGGAATATGTGACTTTAATATTTGAGTTTGAAAACTTAACAGTATTTCTTATTATTCTGCAACTCTGCACAGTACACAGAATAGGCTGCTAAACGGCGGTGAAACACACTGAATGGAATATGTGACTTTAATATTTGAGTTTGAAAACTTAACAGTATTTCTTATTATTCTGCAACTGTACAGAGTACACAGAATAGGCTGCTAAACGGCGGTGAAACACACTGAATGGAATATGTGACTTTAATATTTGAGTTTGAAAACTTAACAGTATTTCTTATTATTCTGCAACTGTACAGAGTACACAGAATAGGCTGCTAAACGGCGGTGAAACACACTGAATGGAATATGTGACTTTAATATTTGAGTTTGAAAACTTAACAGTATTTCTTATTATTCTGCAACTCTGCACAGTACACAGAATAGGCTGCTAAACGGCGGTGAAACACACTGAATGGAATATGTGACTTTGATATTTTAGTTTGAAAACTTAACAGTATTTCTTCCTATTCTGCAACTCTGCACAGTACACAGAATAGGCTGCTAAACTGTGGCGAAGCACACTGAATGGAATATGTGACTTTGATATTTTAGTTTGAAGACTTAACAGTATTTCTTCCTATTCTGCAACTCTGCACAGTACACAGAATGTGCTGCTAAACTGCGGCGACGCACACTGAATGGAATATGTGACTTTGATATTTTAGTTTGAAGACTTAACAGAATGTGCTCTAATCTGCAACTTTGCACACTAAACAGAATGTGCTCTAATCTGCAACTTTGCACACTAAACAGAATGTGCTCTAATCTGCAACTTTGCACACTAAACAGAATGTGCTCTAATCTGCAACTGTGCACACTAAACAGAATGTGCTCTAATCTGCAACTTTTCACACTAAACAGAATATTTTTTTTTTTTTTTTGTTTGTTTTTTTCCCCCCACACAAAATAACCTGCTGCCCCCACACACAGTAGTCCTAAAAAGGACTTTTGGTTCTTTTTTATCACAATTTTTTTTTTCCTCCCTACACTGCCTTTCCCTTCCTATCCTCAGCTCTCCCTGGCTCAGACTGAGCCGAACTCGATGGTCAGGTGCTATACAGCACCCGACCACGGGTTCTGGCCAGCCAATCAGTGTAATGCCAGCAGCCAACATGGCTGCTGGCATTACACCGATGTCAGAGCCTCCCTGCACGTTTATTGGCTGCGCAGCAGCCGCAAAACGTGCGGGGAGGAGACCCGAACATGGCGGGCGAGCACATGCGGTACTCGTACGAGTACCGCCATGTGCCGAGTAGAGCGATGCTCGAGCCGATCCGAGCATCGGCCGAGCATGCTCGCTCAACACTACTGGTTACTCAACACTAGTATATGGCTGGGTGTTGGTTGGAATTGCAAGCAGTGATGATGCTAATGAATGGGGTATTTGTCTTTATTGGCATCTTATACTTGGCCAAAGTTCCTGAGGGGCTACTACTACTGGGGCTAGATGTCGCAATTGTAATACTTGGCATCAAAGATGCTGCACTTCCAACAGCAGCACAAACGCTCATTATAGCTAGGGTTGGATCAGATGTTGCTGTTCATTACTCATTGCTAGTGTGGTTGGGTAGGGGTTGGACTCAGAAGTGGTGATGATGCTGATAATGACTGACAGGATGGTTGTGTATTTTTATGTCTTCTTTACTTGTCCAGAGTCAGATATTCCAATTGATTTCTCAAATAATGTATAAACAGGCACAGTGCTCAGTTCCAGTGGTGCAAGATTTGGTGCAGGATTTTCCGTTCATCTGATTTTTTTGGCCATGCTTTCACCTCTTAAACCTGCTGACGAAACAATTGAAATGAAATTAAAGTGTAAAAAAACTGTCTCCAGTGGATGTATTGATATGGGGCCCTAAGTCCCATATCAATACATCCAAAGTAGAATAAAAATGTGTCCAAAGTTACTAGAATTAACCCTATGAGTGTCAGTGGGGTAAAGTTAAACAAAGGTTTAACCCAACTAAGGACAAAGCAACAGCCCCTGCAAAGTAACACTTACCATTAATTCTGATTCCTGATGTCCAGCAGAGTTTTCAGCATCCTGGTCAGCTACTGTCCATCTTCTTTTTTTTCTCTTCCTTCTTTCTTCTTCTCTCTTCTTTCTTCCTCTGTGTTCCTTCTTTTTTTTTCTTGTAGCTGTAAAAAAAGATCCATAAATAAATGTTCCCTGAAAATAACCCACACATCTATGCATAGTTTAATGCTTTGAGTACAAGAGGGGTAGGGGTTGTGTACCTCTCTGGGACTCAAAAGGTTAAAAAATGCACAGATATGCGGGTTATGTCGTTCATAACATGCCCCCAGTACATATAAAAGTTGTCCCCATGTATTCTTATTGTGCAAAACATATATAATAAAAATATACATAGTGCCAAATATTTAATAAAAATATAATTATAAAAATATAGTGTCTGTTTTCCATTTCTCCTGCGACAGCGGAGAAAGTGTGATGCTGCACATTACCCTGCTATGTACCACACAGGCCAATGCTCATTCCAATGTGAGGGAGACTGCAGTTATATATGGGCAGTCTCTGTTCCAATTCCCTCACAGCCATTGGGTGGGATGTGTGCTTACTCATCTCCCAGCCAATCAGAGAAATGGTAAATGGACATTATTTTTTATTATAAAAGTTTTGCAACAATTATATTTTTATTATTTATGTTTGGCACTAAGTATATTTTTATTAAATATGTTTGGCACTAAGTATATTTTTATTACACATGTTTTTCACAATAGGAATATTTGGGGACAATTTTTATATGGGCTGGAGGAATTTTATGAATTACATAACCCGCATATCTGTACATTCTTTATCCCCTTAAGTCTCAGAGAGGTACGCTCTGCAATGCTTTGTGTACCCCTCTGGCACTCAAGAGATGGGTGGGTTATTTTCAGGGAACATTTATTTATGGATCTTTTTTTTTACAGCTACAGGAAAACAAGATGGAAGACAGAGGAAGAGAAAAGAAAGAAGAGAAAGAAGGAAGATAGAAGGAGACAGTGGATGACAGGTATGTGTAACACAGATATGTTAACAATCAATGCTTGACAGTATGTCAGGCCCCAATAGTTAGCTTTTTTCTTTGATGTTCCCATTATTTCCTCTGCTTAGCTGCATTTTGGGAACTTAACTCACAAAATGGACCTTTGGCCACAACACCTTTTCTGTGGCCTAACATACATTGTGCTTTCAACTGGCAGTTGACATACAGACACAGGAACTGGGTGAATTCATGCTATCGAGTGCACACAGACACTGAGACCCAAGTAGGCCATGACAATAGTGAACAATGTTTACACTAAGCCAACTCGAGTATGATATTGTTCACACTGGTTTGCAAAATATTAATATTAAAAAATATTAAAATATAAAAAAATTTAAAAATGTCTAATTATCATTAAAATTAGGGATGGGTGAAAAATTTCACCTCAAACTGAAATCGGCGAATAATGGCACTTCCCGCTTTAAAAATAATTATTGGCGAAAAGTGTCGATTTTCCTCTTTTTTTTAGCTCATTCCATTGAAATCAATAGGAAAAATGTATATTCTAATAAAAACACACACATGATTTTGGAGGAGGGGCAGGTGGAGAAGAATTATTGGCCAACTTCTTTTCTCCACATAGACTAGGGGCTACTTTTTGTGCTTCTACTGCCTCAGACGTATCACTGGTGCTAGTCTTGGTAGTGGAGCCTTCATTATCCATCACTCATGTTACTGCTAACACAGTCCTACAAAAAAAAAATTTTTTGGGGGGTTTGTTTCTAACAAGCCTAAGTCCTACAAATCAATGTTTCTTCGCAGCTTGGGCCTCTAACAACAAATCTAACAAATCATCCTCTACAAAATACTTTATCAAGTCAAGTATCAGTCCACCCAGTGGCAGCTTATGTCAGGTGGTTCCTGTCTCTATCATTTTAAAAACAAATTTCTTATTTTATTTATTTATTTATTTATTTATGTATTTATTTATTATTAACTGTCCCTCCAATACCAGTCAAGAAACCCCCCAAAACAAATTCCTTGTTCAACTGATTCATTTCCAAGACTCCAACCACCAACACAGGCACCCTCCTCACACCCCTTTTTTACCATGTCTTATGGGGTATTTTATTTATATTTAGGATATATTTTTTATTAACTACCCCCCAATCCCAGTAAACAACCCGTCAAAAAACATTCCCTGTTCAACTGATTCTTTCCCCACACCCCACCAACACAGGCGCCTTCATGCCCCATTTATACTATGCCTTTGGAAAATCCTATATAATAATTTGCTAAGTTGTGTGTAATGCCCGACATGCGCAGTAGACACTGCTGCGCGTGCGGCAGTCATGCGCAGTACAGACTGCCCGCGCCGCGGCTGATACAGAGCTGGGCGCTCCGAAGGAGCGTCCAGCTCTGTATCAGCCGAGGCGCGGCCAGTCTCTACTGCGTGTGACTGCCCCGAGACCGGCTGCCAGAGGCACTGTGGCCCGTGTAACGGGCTGTTCAACTAGTAAAATAATATTTGCATTGTGTTGTGTGTATATTCAATGCTCTCATTGATTTCAATGGAATGAGCTAGGCAAAAAAAAGCAGAAAATCGGCACTTTTCACGGGAAATTATTCACCAAGCGGGAAGTGCCATTATTCTCCAATTTCAGTTTGAGGCAATATTTTTCGCCCATCCCTACTCCTAACGCTAAAAAGCTGCTGTACCTTAGTAGTAGTAGTACTAACACTGGCAGGACTGCTTGGGGATGCCAAGTGTGACTTAGGGTTCCTTGCTGTCACACTTGGCATCATCTTCTCCTCTCCACATTCCTGAGTATTAAAAGACACACTTGCAGCAGGTTCAACACAGGCAGCAGGCACAGCACTGGTGGCAGCAGGGACAGCACGTCTGACAGCAGGCACAGTACTGGTAGCAAAAGGTTCAGCTCTGGTAGCAGGCACAGCACAGGTGGCAACGGGGCAGCATGTCTGACAGCAGGCACAGTACTGGTGTCAGCAGGTTCAGCACTGGCAGCAGGCACACCACTGATGACAGCAGGGGCAGCACTGGCAACAGACACAGCACTGGTGGCAGCAGGGGCAGCACCTCTGACAGCAGGCCCAGCACTAGTGGTAGCAGAGGCAGCACATCTGACAGCAGGCAAAGCAATGGTGGTGGCAGTAGCATGGGCAGCACATCTGACATCAGGCACAGCACTGGTGGCAGCAGGGTAGCACACCTGACAGCAGGAACAGCAATGTGTTAGGGACTAGGAACAAGATAGACACAAAAAATGTAAAATTCAAAACACCTTTATTAAAGTGACAAAAACAGAATTGTGATTCAGAAGCATAAACAAGAGAACAAGTCAGGGTCAGGAACCAAGAGAGGTACTCAGCTAAGCCAGAGTCAGGAACACAGGAGTCTTTGATGTTATAAACAAGCCAGGGGTCAGGAACACAGAAGTCCACGATGTCAGGAACAGCCAGCAGTCAGGAGCCAGGAGGATCATCAGAGGAAGTCAGGTCACACCCAGATAAACAGGGGAACAGGAGAATCCACAGCAACCAGCAGCAAAAAACACAAGGACAATCAGGAAGTGAGTCAAGCTGCTTTAAATACCCTGAGAGGGTTGGCTGATAACAGGCAGGTGAGTAATCAGAGAGGTCAGATGATTCAGCCTGACCAAGGAACTCAGAAGGCAGCAGCAATTGATAGCAGAGCACTACATAAACTCAGACAGCAGAATAAATAAGCAGAGTTAGAGCAGCTCAGCCAAACCTTGACAATACCCCCACTCAACGACCCCCCCCCCATGCGGGACAGGACCAGTTTCATGGGGAAATCGTGGATGGAAAGCACAGAGGAGGGTGGTGGCATGCACATCTGCGACTGGAACCCATGAGCGTTCTTTTGGATCGTACCCCTTCCAATGGACCAACTATTGAATCCTCTCTCTGAACCTTTGAGAGTTGACTATTGAGCGGACTTCGAACTTCTCATGGCCGTCAACGGGCACCGAATGGTGTCGAGGAGTGATCGTAGTGAAATGATTGCATACCAGAGGTTTCAGCAGCGAGACATGGAACACATTGAGGATCCACATATCGGGAGGGAGGTCTAGGGCATAAGCCACAGGGTTCACACATCGGAGTATACGGAAAGGCCCCACAAAGCGGGGAGCCAGTTTCTGAGAAGGCACTCGGAGGTGGAGATTTCTGGAGGACAACCAGACCCTCTCCCCAACCTGGTAGGAGAGTGCGGGTCGGGCGTTTATGATTGGCCTGAAGCTCCTTGGATTGTTCTGAGCGTTGCAATGATTCTTGGACCTGCATCCATGTGGAACGAGTTTTCTGAAGATGATCCTCCAATGCCTGAATCCCCTGGGGAGAGAACAAATCTGAAATCATGGAGGGTTGATACCCATAATTCACCATGAAGGGGGAGAGCTGGGTAGAAGCCGAGACAGCACTGTTATGAGCAAACTCTGTCCAATTGTCACGGTTTTAATGAACGCTCAGACAATCTGGTTAAATTAAAAACAATGAAGCTTTATTAAACAAATAATAAAGAACAGAAATGCCCTTCACAGGTCCAGACCAAAACAGAGGATAGCACTTTTGGATCTGACACAGGTCAGGGAATATAGCAATAGATATGTACAAAATACAGAAATGCAGAATAATGACTGGAACAGGAGCTGGAACAAAACCTCAGCAGCACTGGTCAGGAGAAGCCCTAGGAGAGGCAACTACTGCAGGGCAGACACCCCAATAGAATAGGGAGAGGATAGGCTCTACCAGCCTTGCCTGGAACCAGGTAAAGGCAGCCCACGTGACGGCTCAAATCAATACACGGAGGAGATGCCCAGAAGCAACCAGAATAGGCACAGTCTGCATGGAGTGCAACCGGAGGTGATAGTAGGCAGACTGAGTATAATGCACCCGGAGGCAACAGAAAGTGCAGCAGTACAGCAACGCAACCGGAGACAACGGATAGGTGCAGACGGACAGGTCGTGCAACCACAAGTACCACTGAGGTAAGGCTGTATAGTAGTGAAACCGGAGGTGACAGTGAGGCACCAACCTTATAGTAGCGCAACCGGAGGCAATGGATAGGCACAGGCTGACTGGTAGTACAACCACTAGTGATCACTAAGGCACAGACTGTATAGTAGTGCAAACGGAGGCAGCAGTGAGGCACAGGCTGTAAGGTAGCACAACCGGAGGCAATGGATATGTGCAGACTGACAGGTAGTGCAACCGCTAGTGACCGCTAAGTAGTGTTGAGCGAGCACCCCGATGCTCGGGTGCTCGGGTGCTCTGACCGAGCACCCCCTGAGGCTCGAGTGCTCGGCCGAGCACCCGAGCCCCATTGAAATGAATGGGGCGACACCAGGCACCCCCTGCTCTGATGAGGGGAGGGTGCCTGGTCAATGCCCCCTTCATCTCCGCTATGCCCCCTTCATCTCCGAATGCCCCCTTCATCTCCGCAATGTCCCCCTTCATCTCCGAATTGCCCGTCTTCCACAATGTGCCCCTTCATCTCCGCTATGCCCCTCTTCCACAATGTGCCCCTTCATCTCCGCTATGCCCCTCTTCCACAATGTCCCCCTTCATCTCCTCTATGCCATAGAGGAGATGAAGGGGGACATTGTGGAAGAGGGGCATAGCGGAGATGAAGGGGCACATTGTGGAAGAGGGGCATAGCGGAGATGAAGGGGCACATTGTGGAAGACGGGCATAGCGGAGATGAAGGGGGACATTGTGGAAGAGGGGCATAGAGTCTATGCCCCTCTTCCACAATGTCCCCCTTCATCTCCGCAATGCCCCCTTCATCTCCGCAATGCCCCCGTACCTCCAGTCCCTGGTGGTCCAGCGGAGCTTCTTCGGATCTGTGCCTCTTCTGGCACAGATCCCCGCCACCCGAACATGGCGGGAGAGCACATGGCGGTACTCGACGAGTACCGCCATGTGCCGAGCAGAGCGATGCTCGAGCCGATCCGAGCATCGGCCGAGCACGCTCGCTCATCACTACCGCTAAGGCACAGGCTGTATAGTAGTGCAAACGGAGGCTGCAGTGAGGCACAGGCTGTAAGGTAGTGCAACCGGAGGCAACGGATAGGTGCAGACTGACAGGCAACCATAAAGCAATGGCTATCAGACACAAGACCGGGGCAACAGATGCACTAGCGGTAAGCTGATGCTAGAGGAGTAGCCAATGCTTGGGTCGGTACACAGAGAGCGATAGTCAACCAAAGCCTGGAATGGTACACAGAGAGCGGTAGTCAGCCAAAGCCAGAATTGGTACACAGAGAACGGAAGTCAGCCAAAGCCTGGATCGGTACACAGAGAGCAGTAGTCAGCCAAAGCCTGGACTGGTACACAAAGAGCGGTAGTCAGCCAAGCCGGGTTCGGTACACAAACGGCGGTAGTAGCAGAATCGGTCACGGGTTTGTAGTCAGGTAAGCCGGGTCATAAACAATACGGGCAGTGAAGACAGGAGCAAGGTCAGGCGAAACCGGATCATACATGGGACAGGAACACAGCAACAATCATCTGGTCAGGAACACCACGAAAGGGCACCGGTATAGTGACAGGAAGGCGTATATAAAGGCAAACCCTGGGAGGGGTTGAAAACCCAGAGCCAATAAGAAGCAGCAAAGCAAACCCAGAAGTATGAATGTCGCTCAGGAAGAATCACAGGCACCGTGATAGTACCCCCCGCTCAAAGACCCCCCTCCTGCCTTGAGGAGGTCTAGGCTTGGCAGGAAACTTAGTATGGAATCTGCGCAACAAAAGTGAAGCATGGATGTCAGAGTGGTTCACCCATGAGCGTTCCTCTGGCCCATAACCCTTCCAGTGTACCAAGTATTGGATCTGTCCACAGAATCTACGTGAATCCAAAATATTCTGCACTTCATATTCATCATGGTCCTGAATGCGCACTGGACCTGGGACTGCAGGAGTGGTGGTATAGCGATTACACACCAGCGGTTTAAGAAGTGACACATGGAACACATTATGTATCTTCATGGAGGCAGGTAATTCCAATGCATAGGAGACAGGGTTGATTCGACGGAGTACCTGGAATGGACCCACAAACCGACAAGCAAATTTGTAACAAGGGACTTGCAACCTAAGATTCTTGGAGGACAACCAGACACGATCCCCCACCTGAAATACAGGGGCCAGCAATCGTCTGCTGTTGGCATGCCGCTGGACTTGTAGGAAAGAATCACGTAGGGTATTCTGGACCTGTGCCCATGTGGAGCGGAGTTGCCTAATATGCTCATCCAGAGCTGGAATCTGCTGTGCTTGAAAAGTTTCCGGGAGCAAGCACGGTTGAAACCCATAATTGATCAGGTAGGGTGAGCTCCCAGAAGTGCTGCATACTGCACAGTTCCTGGCGAACTCTGCCCACTGCAACAAGTCAGCCCAATTGTCGTGATGGTTGGAAATGAAACAACATGAAAACTGTTCCAAGCCCTGGTTAGAACGCTCAGCGGCCCCATTGGTCTGGGGTGATAGGCGGAGGAAAAGAACAACTGAATCCCCATCTGGTTATAAAAGGCCCTCCAAAATCTCGACACGAATTGACTCCCACGGTCCGAGACCAGCACCTTGGCTACCCCGTGGAGTCGGAATACCTCCCTGGCAAACACAGTAGCAAGATCCTTTGCAGATGGAAACCCAGGGAGTGGCACGAAATTAGCCATTTTGGAGAATCTGTCAACTATCATGAGTATTACCGTAAAGCCTTTAGAGACCGGCAGCTCCCCGAGGAAGTCAATAGAAATGTGTGACCAGGGACGGTCACCATTAGGAACAGCTTGCAACAGTCCCACTGGAAGGTGTCTGGGAGTCTTAGAATGGGCACAAGTGGCACAGGCTGAGGTAAATGCTGCACAGTCATCTCTCATGCTCGGCCACCAAAACATCCGGGACAGAGACCAGATTAATTGATATTTTCCCACATGACCGGCTGTCCGGGAAGAGTGGTAAGTCTCCATCAATTTAGCCTGAAAGGGTTCTGCCAGGAAGCACTTGCCCACAGGCTTCTCTGGGGGAGCACTGGCCTGAGATGCCAAAATTTCCTCCCCTAATGCTGAAGTGATGCTGGTCCGCAATGTGGCGAGTATACGGTCCGGAGGGATAATAGGCACTGGTAGAGAGTCAGGTTCTGGATCCCAACCAAATTGTCTGGACAAGGCATCGGCCCGTACATTCTTAGTACCAGGTAAGTAGGAGACAATGAAATTGAAACGAGACAAAAACATTGCCCATCTCACTTGTCTTTGGGATAGTCTTTTGACCTCAGAGAGGTACATGAGGCTTTTATGATCGGTCAGAATCAACGTGGGCGCCCTAGTGCCCTCCAACAGATGGCGGCACCACGTAAATCCAAGATAATGGCCAAGAGTTCCCGGTCACCAATGTCATACAGACTCTGGGCTTTGGTCATCTTTTTAAAAAAAAAATCTGCATGGTCTCAACGTCTTATCAGGACCTGGTCTTTGGCCCAACACTGCCCCTCCTCCAGTCTCAGAGGCATCCACCTCCAACGTAAATGGTAACCCAGGAGTAGGATGCAACAGAACTGGGGCAGTGGAAAATGAGGTCTTCAGAGTTTCGAATGCCCTGACCACCTCTGGGGACCATTCTCAGGCGTTGGCACCCTTGTGGGTCATATCAGTGAGTGGCTTAACGATTCCGGAATAATCGTGAATAAATTTCCTATAATAATTCGCAAACCCTAAAAATCGCTGCAAGAGTTTGAGACCCGTGGGGCGTGGCCACTACAGCACCGCTGCAAGCTTGTCCTTGTCCATAGCAAAGCCCTCCTTAGAGATCACATAGCCTAGAAAAGCCACACTAGACCTATGGAAATCGCACTTCTCGAGTTTGCAATATAGCTTGTTTTCAATCAGCCTCTGCAAAACCGCCGAGACATGTGGTGAGTCTCCAGGTCGGGAGAATATATCAAAATGTCATCTAGGTATACGACTACACAGGATTGTAACAAGTCCCTTAATACCTCATTTATAAATTCTTGAAATACCGCCGGGGCATTGCACAGACCAAATGGCATGACCAAGTACTCGTAGTGCCCCGCACGAATATTGAAGGCCGTTTCCCACTCATCACCTTCCTTAATCCGAACTAGATTATATGCCGCCCTAAGGTCTAGTTTGGTAAAGATGGATGCGCCCTTTAACCGATCGAACAACTCGGTGATGATTGGAATGGGATAAGCATTCTTTATAATTATTTTGTTGAGACCCCTATAATCAATACAGGGTCGGAGCTTCCTGTCCTTCTTTTTAACAAAAAAGAATCCACCCCCCACGGGCGAGGAAGATTTACGAATAATACCATGAGCCAGGACGTCACTAATGTATTCTTCCATGGCCCGGTTCTCGTCACAGGACAACAGGTAAGTTCTACCCCTAGGGGGCATAGTGACTGGAACAATATCAATAGCACAATCATATGGGCGATGCTGTGGCAGAGTGCTAGCCTCTCCCTCACTGAATACATCGCTGAATGACTGGTATTCAAGCGGTAGGGAGGGAGAGGTACACAAGATCTTAGTAGGGTGCCTTAGACAATGAGTGTTACAGTGCTCGGACCAAGACAATATCTCACATGTCTTCCAGGCAAATCTGGGACTATGCTTATGTAACCATGGAAAACCCAAAATGACCTCAAAATGGAGAGACTGGATTATCTGGAACTGTAAGGTCTCCTTGTGAAGTTCTCCGATACAAACAGATAACGGGCATGTCTGCTGGGTGACCTGTGGCGGTACCAGAGTAGTGCAAACGGAGGCAGCAGTGAGGCACAGGCTGTAAGGTAGTGCAACCGGAGGCAACGGATAAGTGCAGACTGACAGGTAGTGCAACCACTAGTGACCGCTAAGGCACAGGCTGTATAGTAGTGCAAACGGAGGCTGCAGTGTGGCGCAGGCTGTAAGGTAGCGCAACCAGAGGCAACGGATAGGTGCAGACTGACAGGCAACCGTAAAGCAATGGCTATCAAACACGAGACCGGGGCAACAGATGCACTAGCGGTAAGCTGACGCTAGGCGAGTAGCCAATGTCTGGGTCGGTACACAGAGAGCTATAGTCAACCAAAGCCTGGAACGGTACACAGAGAGCGGTAGTCAGCCAAAGCCAGAACAGGTACACAGAGAGCGGAAGTCAGCCAAAGCCTGGATCGGTACACAGAGAGCAGTAGTCAGCCAAAGCCTGGATCGGTACACAGAAAGTGGTAGTTAGCCAAGCCGGGTTGGTACACAGAGAGCGGTAGTCAACTAAGCCGGGTTCGGTACACAGAGGGCGATAATAGCAGAATCGGTCACGGGATCGTAGTCAGGCAAACCGGGTCATAAACAATATGGGCAGTGAAGACAGGAGCAAGGTCAGACGAAACTGGATCATACACGGGACAGGAACACAGCAACAAATGTCTGGTCAGGAACACCATGAAAAGGGCACCGGTATAGTGACAGGAGGGCATATATAAAGGCAAGCCCTGGGAGAGGTTGAAAACCCAGAGCCAATAAGAAGCAGCCAAACCCGGAAGTAAGAATGTCGCTCAGGAAGAATTACGGGTAGCAGGTCTGACCAATTATTCTGATGGTCTGAGATGTAACACCGCAGGAATTGCTCCAAAGCCTGATTAGCCCTTTCCGTGGCCCCATTCGACTATGGGTGATAGGCCGAGAAGAAGGTGAGTTCGATACCTAGTTGCGCACAGAAGGCCCTCCAGAATCTCGAGACAAACTGGCTACCCTGGTCAGAAACTATGACTTTGGGAACCCCGTATAGCCGATAGACCTCTTTGACAAAGACCGTAGCAAACTCTTTAGAGGATGGAAGTTGTTTGAAAGGTATGCAATGAATCATCTTAGAAAATCGACCATGAGGATGACTATGTTACCATTAGACAAAGGGAGGTCGACTATGAAGTCCATAGCAAGGTGTGACCATGGCTTCTTCCCAATGGGTATGAGTTGGAGAAGGCCCTCTGGAAGGTGACGGGGTGATTTGGTCTGCGCACAGACTGGACACGCATCGACAAAGGCAGCAATATCTTTGCTAAGTTCTGGCCACCAGAAGAGACGGGAAACTGACCAGAGAAGCTGGTTCTTTCTGGGATGACCTGCTGAAAAGCACCTAGGTACATAACAGAGCCCAGAGGGAGTCTCAGCATGTGCATCTACATGGGCAGCCAGTATTCTCACCCCAAGGGGAGATGTTATGCTGGTTCATATGGCGGCCAGTATTTTGCTGAGGAATAGGACTAGAAGGACTCTCCGCTTTGGCACCCGAGAACTGTCTAGACAGGGCATCAGCCTGGAAATTTTTGCCACATAATTAACCCTTTGAGTGCCAAGTGGGTACATTGTACGAGTTTGGACAGCTGTACCCGCTGTGCCAAGCTCGTACAATGTACCCACTAAAATGCGGTCACTGCATGAGCCGGTATAACCGGCATGCAGTGGCCGCATTTTAAAAAAAAAAAAGGTGGGCAATCGTGGGGGGACATGAGGATCACTCCTCATGTCCCCCCTGTTATTGATCTCCCAGCCAATCGCGCTGGGAGATCAATAAAAGAAGAGGAGAAGCGCAGCAGAAGCGCAGCTTCTCCTCTTCCGTCTCTCCTACCCGAACTTCCGGGTAGGAGTGGGCGGGACCGGGGGAAACCTCCTAACGTCATCGGTGACATGATCACCGATGACGTTAGGGAAGTTTCCCTTAAGCGATTCACTCCTACCGGTGGTAGGAGTGAAAGGCAGGAGAGCTTCTGCTCTCCTGCAGTCGCCAAATTGGTCTCCCAGCCTATCGGCTGGGAGATCAATTACTTGGGGGACACCAGGAGGGGTCCTGATGTCCCCCACGAGGTCTGAATAGATAAAAAAAATAAATAAAAAAAAAAAAAACCCAATAGTAACCCTGTGAGTGCCGCAGTGGTCCCCAGCACATTGCTTTGCAATGTGCTGGAGACCCTTGTAGCACTCACAGGGTCTTTTCTTTGTTTTTTTTTTTGTTTTTTTTTAAAGACCTCATTGGGGGGATCAGGGGGATCCTGATGCCCCTCAATGAGGTCTATTATTAAAAAAAAAAAAAAAAAAAATTTTTTAACCCTGTGTGTGCCACAGGGGGGGTCCAATGCACCCCCCCCTCCTGTGGCACACACAGGGCTTCTATCATTACTTTGTTACTAGAGATTGTTGGGGGGCCATCAGGATTGGTCCTGATGGCCCCCCAACAAGCTCTGATTACAAAGTAATAATAAAAAAAAAAATTAACCCTCTGAGTGCCAGAAGGGTCCAATGCATTGCTTTGCAATGCGCTGGAAACCCCTTTGGCACTCACAGGGACATTTATTTTGATTCCTTTTTTTTTTTTTTTTTAAGACCTCATTGGGGGGAATCAGAGGGGTCCTGATACCCACCAATGAGGTCCATAATAAAAAAAAGAAAAGAAAAAAAAATTAACCCTGTGTGTGCCACAAGGGGGGCCAATGCAGCCCCCCTTCTGTGGAGCACACACAGGGCATTTATCATTACTTCGTTATCAGAGATTGTTGGGGGGCCATCATGATTGGTCCTGATGGCCCCCCAACAAGCTCTGATTACCAAGTAATGATAAAAAAAAAATTAACCCTCTGAGTGCCAGAAGGGTCCAATGCATTGCTTTGCAATGCGCTGGAGACCCCTTTGGCACTCACAGGGACATTTATTTTGATTCCTTTTTTTTTTTTTTAAGACCTCATTGGGGGGAATCAAAGGGGTCCTGATACCCACCAATGAGGTCCATTATAAAAAAAAGTAAAGAAAAAAAATTAACCATGTGTGTGCCTCAAGGGGGGCCAATGCAGCCCCCCTTCTGCGGCGCACACACAGGGCATTTATCATTACTTCGTTATCAGAGATTGTTGGGGGGCCATCATGATTGGTCCTGATGGCCCCCCAACAAGCTCTGATTACCAAGTAATGATAAAAAAAAAAATTAACCCTCTGAGTGCCACAAGGATCCAATGCATTGCTTTGCAATGCGCTGGAGACCCCTGTGGCACTCTCAGGGTCCCCTGTTTGTGGACATATATTTTTTTTTACTAAGACCTCATTGGGGAGGGATCAGGGGGTCCTTATGCCCCTCAATGAGGTATATAATAAAAAAAAAAATTAAAACACAAATTAACCCTGTGTGTGCCACTAGGAGGGGAGTTCAATGCCGACCCCCTTCCTGTGGCACACACAGGACTTTTTATCAACACTGGTAGTCACAGATCTCCCATACACACTATCAAACACTGCCCCACCATCCTTGCTCCTCTGCTCATACCCACACACACTGCCTAATCCCTCACCCTCCCACATACTTTGTTACACTTGTAGTCACAGGTCCGCACGTACACCGGCTGACGCCCTAGCTTCTTTCATCTGTTAGCCATAAAATCACACATACACTGTTTGCTTTACCATTTCTGTTTCACTGGTAGCTACGCTCCTGTAGCGTAAATTGGTATGTCAACCCACAGCAGTGGGGTACCATTTTTCTTAGGCTGGCAAGAAGTCCTCCTAGGAAATCCCACGCCATTGAACCATTTTAGTATCTTTGAAGTGACTGATGTGTAAAACAAAATTTTTTTTTTCCTGTAGCACCACATTCTGGAAATAGTTGTGCCAACTAACTTAGGGGTAAAAAGGCAAGTGACCCCTCATTAGATGTGGCAGGTTGTCTTCTTTCCAAAATGGTATGGTTTATCTACCTTTTCTTCAATTCTGAAGGTTTTATAGTCATTTTCGTACAGGCAAGTCAGGTTTGAGAAAATGTTAGAAACATCAGAGGTTGTAGTAGGTGTAGTTTTCTACTTCTAGCACCCCCTAAGGTAGTTCAACTCATACCAATGGGGTGTCATTTGACTCCTAAGAGCACTAGCAAACAAATGCAGTTGAACATTCCATGGTTTTCACAGCGCTCCATACATTTGAAGGGGCAGAATTGTAAAAAAATGCAATTTTTTTCCTATATCGCCTCCTTCTGGAAACATTTATGCACACCAGTATTGGGGTAAGAAGGCAAGTGACCCCTCATTAGATGCGGCAGGTTGTTTTCTTTCCAAAATGGTATGGTTTATCTACCTTTTCTTCAATTCTGAATGTGTTATAGCCATTTTTGTACAGGCAAGTCACATTTGAGAAAATGTTAGAAACATCAGAGGTTGTAGTAGGTGTAGTTTTCTACTTCTAGCACCCCCTAAGGTAGGTCAACTCATATCAATGGGGTGTCGTTTGACTCCTAAGAGCACTAGCTAATGAATGCAGTTGAAAATTCCATGGTTTTTACAAAGTTCCATACATTTGAAGGGGCAGAAATGTAAGAAAATGCCTTTTTTTTCACTAGCGCCACCTCCTGGAAGCATTTGTGCATACCAGCCTTTGGGTAAGAAGGCACGTGACCCCTCATTAGATGCGGAAGGATGTTTTCTTTCCAAAATGGCATTGTTTCTCTACCTTTTCTGCATATCTATTATGGTTATAACCATTTTAGTGCACGCAGATAATTTCAATAACAAAAGTGTCAGGTTTACGTACGTGTTCCTAGCACCCACATATTGTATGTTAACCCACACAAATAGGCTACCATTTTTCTCATGTTGGTAGCAGGTACTGAATACAGCAGGAAATGTTATGGTTTTCAAAGATTTTAGTATCTTTGAAGTGGTGGAAATGTAAAAAAAACATGTATTTATTCCCATAGCGCCACCTTTTGGAAATATTTGTGCACTTCAGCCCAGGGGGTAGAAAGGCAAGTGACCCCTCAATTGATGCGGGAGAATGTCTACTTTCCAAAATGGTATACCTTTTATACCTTTCCTTCATGTCTCTAACAGTTATGGACATTTTAGTACAAGCAGCCATTTTCGAAGAAGCAAACAGGTAGGTGTAGTTATGTGCTTCTGGCACCCCTAAGGTAGGTCGACTCATTCCAGTGGGGTGTCATTTTTCTCCTAAGAGCACTAGCTAATGAATACAGTTGGAAATACCATGGTTTGCACACATTTCAGTACATATGAAGGGGCAGAAATGTAAGAAAATGCCTTTTTTTTTTCATTAGCGCCACCTTCTGGAGGCATTTGTGCACTCCAGGCTTGGGGTAACAAGGCAAGTCACCCATCATTAGATGCGGCAGGGTGTCTTCTTTTCAAAATGGTATGGTTTGTGTACCCTTTCTTCACTTCTGTAGTTGTTATAACCATTTGTGTACAGACAAGTAATGTTTGAGAAAATGTTAGAAAAATTTGAAGTTGTAGTAGGTGTCGTTTTGCACTTCTAGCGCCCCCTGAGGTAGATAAACTCATACCAATGGGGTGTCATTTTTCTCCTAAGAGCACTAGCTAATGAATACAGTTGGAAATACCATGGTTTGCACATATTTCAGTACATTTGAAGGGGCAGAAATGTAAGAAAATGCCTTTTTTTTTCATTAGCGCCACCTTCTGGAGGCATTTGTGCACTTCAGGCTTAGGGTAACAAGGCAAGTCACCCATCATTAGATGCGGCAGGGTGTCTTCTTTTCAAAATGGTATGGTTTGTGTACCCTTTCTTCACTTCTGTAGTTGTTATAACCATTTGTGTACAGACAAGTAATGTTTGAGAAAATGTTAGAAAAATTTGAAGTTGTAGTAGGTGTCGTTTTGCACTTCTAGCGCCCCCTGAGGTAGATAAACTCATACCAATGGGGTGTCATTTTTCTCCTAAGAGCACTAGCTAATGAATACAGTTGGAAATACCATGGTTTGCACATATTTCAGTACATTTGAAGGGGCAGAAATGTAAGAAAATGCCTTTTTTTTTCATTAGCGCCACCTTCTGGAGGCATTTGTGCACTTCAGGCTTGGGGTAACAAGGCAAGTCACCCATCATTAGATGCGGCAGGGTGTCTTCTTTTCAAAATTGTATGGTTTGTGTACCCTTTCTTCACTTCTGTAGTTGTTGTAACCATTTGTGTACAGACAAGTAATGTTTGAGAAAATGTTAGAAAAATTTGAAGTTGTAGTGGGTGTCGTTTTGCACTTCTAGCGCCCCCTGAGGTAGTTAAACTCATACCAATGGGGTGTCATTTTTCTCCTAAGAGCACTAGCTAATGAATACAGTTGGAAATACCATGGTTTGCACACATTTCAGTACATTTGAAGGGGCAGAAATGTAAGAAAATGCCTTTTTTTTTTCATTAGCGCCACCTTCTGGAGGCATTTGTGCACTCCAGGCTTGGGGTAACAAGGCAAGTCACCCATCATTAGATGCGGCAGGGTGTCTTCTTTTCAAAATGGTATGGTTTGTGTACCCTTTCTTCACTTCTGTAGTTGTTGTAACCATTTGTGTACAGACAAGTAATGTTTGAGAAAATGTTAGAAAAATTTGAAGTTGTAGTGGGTGTCGTTTTGCACTTCTAGCGCCCCCTGAGGTAGTTAAACTCATACCAATGGGGTGTCATTTTTCTCCTAAGAGCACTAGCTAATGAATACAGTTGGAAATACCATGGTTTGCACACATTTCAGTACATTTGAAGGGGCAGAAATGTAAGAAAATGCCTTTTTTTTTCATTAGCGCCACCTTCTGGAGACATTTGTGCACTCCAGGCTTGGGGTAACAAGGCAAGTCACCCATCATTAGATGCGGCAGGGTGTCTTCTTTTCAAAATGGTATGGTTTGTGTACCCTTTCTTCACTTCTGTATTTGTTATAACCCTTTTTGTACAGACAGGTAATGTTTGAGAATATGTTAGAAAAATTAGAGGTTGCAATAGGTGTAGTTTTGTACTTGTAGCGCCCCCTGAGGTAGGTGAACTCATACCAATGGGGTGTTATTTTTCTCCTAAGAGCACTAGCTAATGAATACAGTTGGAAATGCCATGGTGTTCACACATTTTAGTACATTTGAAGGGGCAGAAATGTAAGAAAATGCCTTTTTTTTTCATTAGCGCCATCTTCTGGAGGCATTTGTGCACACCAGGCTTGGGGTAACAAGGAAAATCACCCCTCATTAGATGCAGCAGGTTGTCTACTTTCCAGAAATATATAGTTTTATATAGTTATTCCACTGTTTTAGGGTAGTTTTACCACAAAAACCCTAGAATGCGCATATTAGTTTATAAAGTTGAAAATGTCATTTTGTGCTGCTGGTGATTAGGGCTCTACGCTAGCCATGGACGTAGGTAAAACTATACAAATTTGGTATTTTTTTACTCGGGGGACTCGAGGCTTTTTCAAATAATTGAAACTTTTTCAATCAAGGTAAATGTTTTTGATACATAGTATGTGATTTTAGCAAAATGAGTAAATTTTAACTTTTTTTGTCATTATGACATCATAGCTTTTTGCACGATGTAAAATTCTCTTCATGTAAGGTATCACAAGAAAGCTCAATTCGTTCTGAAAAAAACAATATATAGTTTTCCATATGTAACTAAAAATCCCCAGAGGAAATCAAGCCTAAACGGAAGGATAGCAAAAATGTTGAAAAAGTGTCTGGCCTGCAGGGTTCAGAAAATGGCCCGAGCCTCTGGCACTGAAGGGGTTAAAACGAGACAAAAATAAGGCCCATCTGGCCTGCCTTGGAGACAAGCGCTTAGCTTCAGACAAGTAGGTGAGGTTTTTATGATCCATGAGGATTAGGACTGGCATGGAAGTTCCCTCAAGCAAATTACTCCATTCTTTGAGAGCCAGTATTATCACCAGCAGCTCATGGTCACCAATTTCATAGTTGCACTCCGCAGGACTTACATTTTTGGAGAATTACCCACACGGGTGCAACTGGCTCTCAGGAGTAGAACATTGAGACAGAAGGGCGCCTACTCCTGTCTCAGACGCATCGACCTCAAGTACGAATGGAAGCTCGGGTTTCAGGTGTGCCAAAATGGGTCCTGCAGCAAAAGCAGCTTTTAGTGACTCAAATGCCCTGATGGCTTCCGGAGACCAGTGAGTGGCGTTACTGTCTTTTTTGGTCATGTTGTTAAGGGGTTTTACAATAGAGGAAAAATTGTGGATAAATTTCCTATAGTACTTAGCGAACCCAAGGAAACGTTGAAGAGAGAGGAGACCTATGGGTCACGGCCACTCAAGAACAGTTGAGAGTTTCTCAGGATCTATAGAGAAACCAGCCTCTGAAATTACATACCCCAAGAAGGTGACCTGCTTGCGGTGGAACTCACACTTCTCTAATTTGCAGAATAGGTTATTTTCTCTTATTCTTTGCAGGACTCGGTTTACATCTGTGTGGTGGCTTTCCACGAAGGAGGAATGGATCAGAATGTCATCTAAGTATACTACCATTCATTGTTGGAGCATGTCCTGGAGGACATCATTTAGGAATTTCTGGAAAACCACTGGAGCAATACAGAGATCGAAGGGCATTACGAGGCATTTGTAAAGCCAGCTCCTGGTGTTAAATGCAGTTTTCCATTTGTCGCCCTCCTTTATCCGTATGAAATTGTACGCCCCTCACAGGTCGAGCTTAGTAAATACCTTAGACTCTTGCAATCAATCTAATAGCTCAGTAACCTGTGGAATAGGGCAGTTGTTTTTAACCGTCATACAACTGAGCCCCCTGTAATCAATACAGGGTCTCAGTTCACCACTTTTTTTCTTCACTAAGAAGAATCCGGCCCTGGCAGGAGAGGAGGTCTTGCGGATGAACCCCCGGGACAGAAAATTTGCAACATACTCCTCCATGGCCTTATTCTCCATGACAGAAAGAGGGTAGACGACCTCCAGGAGGTATGGCACCAGGTTATAATTCAATGGTACAATCGTATGGACGGTGAGGAGGGAGCTCACCAGCCCGGCCCTTATCAAATACATCACGGAACTCTTGTTACTCTTCAGGCAGCAAAGAGACCAGGGATGTGGTTAGCACCCTCGCCACTTTTACTAGGCATGTCTTGAAACAGTTGGGTGACCATGCCATGACTTCAGCCCTTACCCAATTGACCATGGGATTGTGTTTGCGCAACCATGGATAATCCCATGTTCACAGGATAGTGAGGAGAGTGGATCACCTGGAATTGTAAGGTTTCGTGATGGAGAGCCCATACAGCCATAGACAAAGGATCAGTTTTGTGGGTGACCTGTGGTGGCTGTAGGGGTCTGCCATGAATCAACTTGAGGGCAAGTGGAGTGGTATGGAGCTGCAATGGAATGGAGTGCTTCTGAGCAAAGTCACTGTCAATAAAGAGGCCCGCTGCACCTGAGTCAATAAGTGTCCCTGAAGTAATGGAACTCTTGCCCCAAGAGAGCCCAATGGAGACTAGTGGATTATCCGTATGAATATCCGGGGACGCTGAGAAGCCACCTAAGGTCTGCCCCCTATAGGATCTTAGGTGCAGTTGTTTCCCAGATGTGTGGGGCAAGTTGGCAGTAGGTTACCTGACTTACCACAGTAAAGGCACAGGTCCTTCCTCCTAAAGGCCCTTTCTGCAACTGAAAGGCAAGGGAACCCAAGCTGCATGGGCTCCACATCGCCTGAGGTTTCGAGACTAGGAGGCGTGGGAGGAAAGCAAGGCACGGGTGGGGACGAAAAGCTCTGAGTTAAATGGATGGAATGCCTCCACAGGTGCTCTCTGAAGAAAGGTCTCTTATGGATTAGGGAATCAATCAGGATACAATATGAGATCAGTTACTCTAAATCTCTGGGGAGGTCCAGGGCTTCAATCTCTTCTCATCCCATTAGAGAAAGCAGCCATGAGAGCCTCATTATTTCAACCAACCTCGGCTGCCAGGGTATGAAACTCTATGGCATAATCCGAAACCGTCCTAGTACCCTGCTGGATGGACATTAGTAGCTTGGCAGCCGAGGTGGAGCGGCCCAGTACATCAAATACCCTTTTAAAGGATGTCACAAACTCAGGGTAATTGTATACTATAGGTTTCTGCATCTCTGGCAAAGGGGATTAGCCCATGCCAAGGCCCTGTCAGAGAGTAAGGAAATCATGAGGCCCACCTTACTCCTATCAGATGGAAAGGACTGTGGTACCATCTCTAGATAGATACCAGCCTGGTTCCCCATAAACTGGGGAAGTGGGTGGACCCTGTCATGCCTCTCACAACATTGAAATCACCATTGGCAGCCGGAGTGGGAGCGGCAGCAGCTATAGGGACCGCCTGCGTGGGGTCCGCAGAGGCGATGGAACCAGATGCTCAGTAAGGAGCAACAAAGCCTGGAGGGCTGCTACAAACTGGTCCATGTGCTGGTCTACCTGGTCCAGCCTGAAAAAAATATTCGGTGGATTGTCTGCACCTCCTGAGTCCATGGTCCTTGTGTACTGTTAGGGAGCAGGAACCAGACAGACACAAAAATGTAAAATGCAAAACACCTTTATTGAAGTGACAAAAATGGAATCGTGATCCAGGAGCATAAACCAAATGACAAGCCAGGGTCAGGAACCAAGACAGGTACTCAGCCAAGCCAGAGTCAGGAACACAGGAGTCTATGATTTCAGGAACAAGCCAGGGGTCAGGAACACAGAAGTCCACGATGTCAGGAACAGCCAGCAGTTAGGAGCCAGGAGGATCATCAGAGGAATCCAGGTCATACACAGATAAACAGGAGCACAGGAGAATCCATAGCAGCCAGCAGCAATAAACATAAGGATAATCAGGAAGTGAGCCAAGCTGCTTTAAATACCCTGAGAGGGTTGGCTGATAACAGTCAGGTGAGTAATCAGAGAGGTCAGATGATTCAGCCTGACCCAGGAACTCAGAAGGCAGCAGCAATGGATAGCTCAGACAGCAGAATCAATAGGCAGAGTTAGAACAGCTCAGACAAACCTTGATACAATGGTGGCAGAATGTACAACAATGGTGGCAGGAGAGGCAGCACGTTTTGTACTACCCTTCTCTTCCTCCCTTGCCATTAATTGCCCAAGATCCCTAGGGGTGATTTAGTGGGACTGGACAGCATTGGTTCAGTAGTGCTCACTTTTTCCTCTTCCTCAGACTCAGTGGACACATAAGGGTCCTTCTAGTTCCCCCTTTTACTATTTTTTAATCCTACTCAGTGATAGCAGTATTATGAGCCTCTCCTGTCTCAATTTTCAAAACAAATAACAGCAAAACAGCACAGCACATCTACCTCACTCTGTAGCTGCTTCTATTGTGTTTCACTTCTGCAAATATGTCACATTTTTATAGCGAAAAGGCAAAAATCACGTAAATCAATGGGCAGAAACTTTCTAGCCATTGAAAAATTGGCAGAGAATTTTGGCCAATGGGCAAAAAACACAACAATTTTAATCGCTGTTTTAAAAGCGTATTTTCTCGTGGACAAATGGACAATAACATGGGATTTCTCATGTGAACACGTCGACAACTTTTGCTCACACCTAATTAAAATGTCTGCTTTGAAAATGTTCTTTGTTATTTGGGAAAATGTATTATCCATTCCATGCTAGGACAGAACAGGTTTATTAAATTGTGTTTAAGGCATCCTAAAAATCACACCTTTTAGTTACTAATTCTGGACATGACTCTTTAGTATTAATATTAGCATTAGTATGTTAATTTGTGTTCTGTGTAATTTAACTTCCACATTCTTAATGAATTCAAGGTATTTTGGAGACATTGAACTTGGTCAGATGTGTCTTAATTTCTGGTGGCATCCTGGGACTGGCTTCATTTGGGAGAATGACCATTGTTAAAGAAGAAAGTGACAAAAAATACATTTCTGTTTAATGGTCTCTAGTCTAACTCTGCCCTTTGCAGTGTATATGCTGATCCTGGGAAAGTGAGATGCAGCTACTGTGAGAGGGAAAGGTTATCACATCCATCAAAAGTATTGCTGCTCTATCCTTAATGTTCTTTAGAAAATGTCAAGTGATCTAACCGCTTGGTGAACTGATCATAATGCAGACACTAACATTACATTAATTGGGCAATATTCATTATACTGTGATATCTATTAGTGATTGTTAAAGATTTTCAGCTAAATGTAAAACCTTTATGAATCTCATCCACATGTACTCCGCACCTTATTAGAATATATCTATCCAGAAAAATAAATTAAAATATACATAATCTACTAAAATTATATGAAATTACATCTATACAAATAAGTGTCTTTTAATGTATTTAACAGGAGGACCCATATAGGTATGTGTCTTTTAGGTATATCTATCTATGTTCAATTTCTTGAATTTTTATCTGCAGAAATCTGTATCTACTGAGCTCTATATTTTTAGTCTGCCTTTAGTTCACACTTTCTTATAATAGACAATAAACTTCAACAGTCTGAATGAGAAATCATACAGAGAAAATTCCAGATCATCGGTCTTCAGAACAGTGTTTTTCAAGTATGGTCCACAAATACCACTAATAACGTTGGGAATATCAAAACCTGCACTGTTAGGAGTACTTGAAGTTATTGTTTTAGAAAAACTGCTATAAAACTCTATAAACATCCTTAGATAATAGGATGTCACTTTATAGTTATACTAAAAATCAGATGGTGACTCACAGCAAGGATCTACCCTCATTTCAGAAATCCTATTTCCAGGAATAAGGAGGATGAACACAGTGGAAGGGTATTTGAACTCATGTTTACAAATGCAGGGTGATTTGTTGTGTTCGTATCCACTTGCATTGGTAGAATAAAAAATGAAATTCCATTCAACTGAAGCTGTATGTGCCCTTCTTATTCCTGAGAATACATTCTAACTAGAACAGAGCTGTGATAGAAAAGTATATTGTTATAAATGATTGCTGTATAAAGAAGACATACAAAAAATAGAACTATCATTTTATACAATGAGCTCTCATCTATACTTATTTTATTCACTTTTTATTTAAAACAATATTTCATGGGATATCTAGCTTTATTTGCCAGTTTATGCAAATTATCTTGCCTGCCAGATACTAACATTCAACACTGCTCCCCTTGCCAACTGCCAGTTGCTGCTGGCCAGTACCAGCTATTCTGCATACATTTAAAATAAATAAACATATTAGCAATGGAAAATTGTAGCCCCATAACTTATGCACATATGTTTTGTAATTCCCTAAAAAATCATAAAGCATATTTTATATCAATAGTAAGTAATAGATTTCTTAAAAATAAGCATACATACTGACCTTTTTGGAATTTTGACCAGTCCCATTTTGTCATAAACTGTACCACCCCACCATTAACCTTTTTGGTTGTTCCTCTAGTACATAAACAGACTCCTCCTTCCCTCAAAGAAGTCTTTGAAGGAAATGTACAAAAGAAGGGTAGACCTGTCATATTTATATTTTACTAAACATGCACCTGTGCTTATGTACAGATTAGCACTGAAGATGAGTGAATTGGTTCTAGAAGACTACAGGCTGTTACTATGAACAAAAAAAATTTTTTTGCAACATATGAGTTTGATTTTTTAATTTAATTTTAATTTAATTAAACACAGGGTTGCTTGAGTATTTAAAAAAGGGGTGCAATTCTGGTGCAGACCAATTGCAACATACGCAACAAATACAATTTCAATTCATTTAAATTGGGCTTTTAAACCTTTAACCTTTTGAGTGCCAGAGGGGTACAGAATGCATTGCTTTGCAATGTATTCCGTACCCCTCTGGCACTCAAAGGGTTAATTGCTAGATATAGGTCTCCAAAGCATTTCTTATCAATGTGGTTTACGCATCTCTAGCATTCAGGGAATTAAAAGTCCCATTTAAATCAATGGGATTTTTTGGATTTTTTAAATTTCCTATGGTGCATCACTTGTCCATAGTGTATGAGCCTCAGGGAGTATATTTAGCATATTTGTTTGTATATTTTAATGATTTGAGTGCCAGAGGGGTATGCAAGGTAATGATCTGCAATTTTGTGCATGCCCTTCTCTCACTCAGAGGCTTAAATAATCTCCAGATTATTCCAGAACACACCATTAACTCCATGATGCTGATAACAATTCCAGTCTGTCACAAGTTCATCTACTAATCTTCGGGTAACATTCAATAAATGTTAGAAAAAAAAAGTGTAACTTAAAGGGATAGTAATGTTTCACAAAAAAGCAGCTCCAATTAATCTTCATAGTATTTGGGCCGCAGAGAGTGTCATTTCAGTACTGTCAGAGTTGTAGTTCAAGAGTAATTGGATGATAAAGTATCCCCCTCCCGCCCTTTTTACTGATGTAACACTGCTCACCTCAGAGCAGCAAGACTGTCTAGATGGATCACAGCAAGGGCACTTTATGCAAGTGTATGCTGTGATGACTTGTAAGACCATCTCCCTTCACAGCAGCTGCAGTGTATTGTGTCTCCACAATATGTAATGTTATCATGGCTTGTATGATGCGCACACCGCCTCACTGCTACCCTTGTGTCCTGCATCGCACATTCAATACAAAATAAAACAACTTTTAAAATTCTACCATTTATTAACCCCTTGAGTACCAGTGGGGAACACAACGCATTGGTTTGTAATGCATTGCTTTTCCCTTTGTCACTCAAGGGGTTAAAGCAACCGGGGTATTTGTGTGTGGTTGCTCATCTCTCCTCTTTAAACAAAATTAAAAATTGGATGCATTTTATGAGTGACAAAGGAGTACGCAACCTCAGATACTCAGTGGCTTAATGTACTACCTGATGGCAGATAGAAGTTGTACTGTGCCAAGAAGGGAAAAGAGGGGGGCACTCCCAGCTCTCACACCATCCGACTTAACCCCTTGAGTGCTACAAGGGTACGTAATGTATTCCGTACCTCTTTTGGCACTCAAAAGGTTAACATACCTCTGCAACAGAGTGTAACAAAGGCTAAGAAACAAAAGAATATATTTGAAAAATAGATATAATGAAAACTACATCTGTAATTTCTGAGTATGTTCATTGTTTTTTATTTATATTTTTTATTCATGTATATATGTTGGGACAACAGGGGGTACTTCTTGACATGGCCAGGAGACCCATTATGACCCTATGATGCTGGTCCTGGGGTGCCACATTTTTCCCATTTCAGTGTCGACTATATAGAAATTCAGACATCTTCATATACTTTCATTTTCAATCTACTCATCTTATATATGGCTGTGCAATGCATGGTCTTCTAGTCACATGGGCACCCTCACAGTAACATACATACACCTCTATTTTATCACATTGCAAAATTAAATGTGTCTATGTCCACCGTGTTTGTGACCGCATGTATCTCTGCATCTCTCTTGCATATATGTACATAAGTGCATGTCTGTTGCATGTATGTGTCTCTTACTCTGTGTGTCTGCCTGTGTGTTGCATAAGTCTATGTGCATCAGTGTGCGTACATTTCACACACGTGCGTCCAACAATCAGAACATGATGGGCAACGCTGTCCCATATTGCTACTTTGTGTATAAATATGTAACTCTGTATTGTAACTGATTTCCAGGACATACTTGAAAGCAAGTAAAATTTGTTCTTCCTGGTAAAACACTTTCTAAATAAATAGAATTTCTTATTAAGTTACAGCATTTCCATGCCTCTGTTTGGAAGCATGTGTATGCATTTCTTTATGTTTTAATACCGCAGGGCTATCTTTCCATTTTTCCATTCTGATCCTACATTAGACAAAACTACAAGATTCAGAAGTCTTGCAATTAATTCTCTAGGGTCTGCACTCAAAGCTCCATAGACCGCAACTGTTTGGTTTAACAAAAAAAAGAAATATGTGTAGTCTATGAAGGATGATAGTACAGCGAGGGACTTACTTGCTTATCCCAGTCTACCTGCCAGACAAAGGGCTTGCATGGTTCCCATATGAGAGACTTAGTAAAATATGATAGATACACTTTAAATCTCTTAGTTGGAGACAAATTCCAAAATATAACTTTTACATCTTTGGGTATGTAATAAGTCCACAATAGGATGGACAGATCTGTAGTTATCAGTGTTTAGAAGACATGACTCATTATCCTTAACATTTTTCTTTTCCCTTCTCAATAAAAAGGTATCTAAGAACCTCATGATCATGAGTGACTGAAAATAAATGAATGAAGGTTGGATATCTAGTCTTGTAATAGAGATTCATTAGTATGATCATTAACATATTAATTGATAATAATATGATGACCTACAAGTGATTAGAACTGACTAATTGTATGAGTATCATTCTGAAAAACACCTAACTGAATATGAGCAGAAACAGTGTTTACTATTGATAACAGTAAATATAGTAATGTGTATAAGTTGAGTTTTTCATGAATATGGACCTACTATTGGCAACATATTGTTGTGCTATTATTGAATTAACTTTAGGCGTTTTATTAATTTCTAAGAAGACCTTCACTAATAGGTACTGCAGTTAAAATATTTGTTAATTCAGCTTCAAAACCAGTTCTCCTATTCTTAAGCCTGGTAACTAAAACTACATGTTATCCTCTTTCATGTTAAATATGTCTTTAGCATCTATGGGATTAAAGGGACATTAAAAGAGTTCATATCAATTTAAAGATTATGTACGCCAGGTCAGCATTTAAAACAAACTATTTTTCATGCAAACATTGAAAAATGTTTCATAAATAAATATGTGGAAAGATCAAAGTCAGAAAAATTTCCTGCATGAATTTTCCTGGAAAAAGATTTTTCACTTTTTCTTGCAACAGTTTTATCCCTTTCGCCACTGCAAACTTTTTCTCCTGTTCCCCACTGCCAGTAAATTGTTGGCATTTTTTTGCAGTTTTCTATGACTGCAGCATTTCCCACCACAATATTTCTTATTCTGATGGCTGCAGGGATGAAAAAGTAGTTGAAAGTCAAAGTTGGGAGGCCTACAATAGCATCATATGCCTTGAAAAAATTGTTAGCAGTTGTCCTTTGCCAACAATAGTAAGGTGGGGTGCAACACATGACATCAGTTATTTAAAGCCTCTGTTTTCAACAAAATGAAAGGGTAGCATGTCAAGAGATTAAAAAAATAAAAATGTTCCTACCTGTGGTGTGATTGATGTGTGTATGTGTGCAGTATCTACCATTATCATGTTTGTGTCAAATCTATCCTTCTTCTCAGATTATAGATACATAGTACTTATTGGCCACAGCAGTGTGGTATATGGTAGCAACCCTTCTTCACATCCCTCCTCCTCCTCCTCCTCCTCCTCATCTGTGCTGCTGTTAGTACATCTGGCCTGGCTTTCTCTGTCATGCTTTGTTTCTGATACCTGATACTCAGATGGAATGAGATGTTGGTTAATTTTTAAGAATGTTAATTTCTCAACATTGCAATGAAAAAATGCTTGCTGAAGGGCAACTAAGAGTTTCCCCTACAGTACGTCCCAATGTGGATACACACACTGTTTTGTTTGCCAGTAGTCCATGGGGTCATTGTTTCTGCCCAGAACATAGCTAACCTACACTTATGTAGAAACAATCCCACCTGCAGTTGGACCACTCCTAGGAGCTACAGGGTGTCCCAGTGTGTCATTTACCAACCCATATTCAGAGAACAAGTTCCAAAGAGATGTGTAGCCATCAGTGCCACAAACACCAATATAACCAATGTTGTATATTTGCCACCCCTGCTGAGACCCATGAATTGCCCTGTGTTCAGAATGGGATGTTCTGGTTAATGACATTGCAGTTCCTGCTGCTGCTGTTTGAATTGCCTTTGCTGCCTTTTTTTCACTATGCTGTCTAGTGCAACCCAGCTCAACCAATGAGCATATCTCTATATTCTTTAATAGATTCCTCAGAGAGATTTTCCTGCTCGTCATGACTCCTTGTTGTGACAAACTGCTGATGGAGATATGGTAGAAATTCAGAAAAATTGTGTTTAAAGATGGGGGGCCCAGAAAAGTTACAAGAATGTATTCCATATTGCTTTTAATGGACACTATGCAAGAATCTTGTTCAAAGCACACGAACATGTCCATAACCATCTGTATGTCTGTGTTGTCGTATGGTAAGATTCCGCAAATTTGCTCCCCATTTTTTTTTTACAATAAATATGTAAGTGGTAGAATTTCACTATTTCCTTCCCCTATGCAACTCAACGGCATTGTTGCTTCTTCAAAGGGTTTCAGCATCTCAAATACATTGCACAGTCGTTGCCATTGGTCAGGTGACAAAAAGGCTCCTTTCAAAGCCGTCCAGTTTTGTATGGTGTACTCGTTTATGGCCTTAATCTGCTCGTACAAATGCTCTAGCATGTACGTTGTGGAATTCCACCTGGTAGGGACCTCCATTTACTGGCTGTCACTTGATGCTGTAAGCTAGTGCTGTCCACTGGTGGTGCTGGGAGGGAAACCCAATGAGTAGTCACAGTCATATAGTCTGTGCTCTGCCCTCTTATCCACATTTATGTTGTCAGGTAAATTTTCTTGCCTTATGCACTTTCCACCCCTTTACCCACCACACTAAACACCTTTTACAATTCTGGCACTGCAGTCCTGGAAAAATAACTGCAACTTGGGATATGCCAGTGTGGAGCTACACATGGCATCAATTGTCTGAAACCTCCGTTTTTTACAAAAGAATAGAGCAGCATGTCCACTTCCAACATCTTGGCAACCTTGCTATTCCACATTTTGGGATTGTTTTTGTGAAGTTTTTGACTCCTTTCCAGGAATTCAGTAAGTGTGGATTGGCACTATATGGCAGAAGAACCCTGTAAATCTATTGCTTTAACAACGTGGCTAGAGGAAGTGGTAGAAGTAGAGGCAGCATGTGTGGGCAGTCTATTCTTCCACTCGTTTTAGATTTTGTTGTTGAATTTTTGCTGTTGTACCATCTTCAGGCTTTAATGCAAACATCTGTCTCCTATGTGCTCCCATCTTTCTTTTTCCTTTCTTTAGCCATTGAAATTCTTCCATCCATTTGATTATCTCAACATTGAATTTGGTAATTTCTTCTTTTATGGGCTTCATTATGGTCATGAACATTCCTACATACTCTACCTTGTTTCTAATATTACCATTTTGATTTATTTATCATCTCTTTTTTGTCATGGCAACTGTTTCTTTTGATAGTAAAGTTGTTTTTTTGTTTTACAGTAGGTGCCAGGACATGGGCTGTGTCTACGATAGTCTCAATAACTTACTCATTGTGGATGGAAATGTCTGCGTCTGGAAGGTCTTGCAGCAAACTGAAGTGATTAGACATGACTGACATTTCTTATGATTTCTCAATATTTGGCTAGTGTGATCTTCACATTTGTTAAATTGATCAATGTCTTTCTTTCTTTCTTCTGGTCCATTTTGATTTTGCTTCCATTTCCAATGTTAAAATAATTTAAGACTGAGCAATCAGTGAATATTGTTATTATTTGCAAGTATGCAATTGATTTTACTTGTATTACCATTAGGGATTTTCCATGTTTATTTTCTCTGGGGTTTTTTTTCTGTAGAATTAATTCATAATGTACAAATTTTGTTCTTCTGCAAATTTGATCAGTTGGTTACCTCTTTTTTTAGTTCCTTCTAGTCTGATTGATTTTTCACTATTTTGGATCTTACCAATTCTTGCATTGAAATCTTCCATTATAAATTTGTAGTGGCACTTGTCCTGTTTGTAGAGGAATAATAAATCATTACAAAATTCTTCAATTTCATCATCACCGTGTTTACTTTTAAACTTGAGTGACATGAAGAACATAACAACTGTTTAGTCTGATACCAAGGTAAGCTAATCTTTCAGAAAAATTTTCTGCTTTTATGACTGAGTCTGTCAGTCTTTTGTTAATCAAGAATCCAATTCATCCACATCGTCCATCATTGGTTCCTTTACAGTATAGGCAGTGTCCATCTTCTAATTTAACTAAATCTTTATCTGTTTAAGAGTCTCACAAAACCAGATAATGTCCCAATTGATGTTATTTAGTTCTCGTACTAGTTCCTCTAAGAGTGAAATCTTACTCATAGATCGAATGTTAAGCATTGCAATGTCTAAAGACCAAAGGCAACCTGGTTATTCTTAGAACCCTCTGCCAATGAGCTGGTCTTTCAGCTTCCCTAGGAAGGAGCTCACAAGCCTTTGAGGAATAAGGGCCATAAGTGGCATAATCTGTCATGCTTGTTCTAGTGCGGGTTGGCAGATTTTGGACCAATTTAGTCTGGTGTCTTAGCTCTGATCTGTCCACCTTGGGTGACTGTAATGGGAGTGGACCCGTTACTGGAGGAACATGGACCAACTCTTGGCATTTCTCAATGCTTACACCAAGGAAGACCAAAGGACTGAATTCACGGGGTCAGATGGCCAAAGGAGTATTGGTGCCACAAGATTAAAAGGTTGGCTGCCCCTCGATTGGCTGAGAGGATGTGGCCTAAAAGTAGGCAGCTTCCTGATTGGCTTCCTACCCTCCCCTGTTAAACTGTTGCATAGAAGATTTATTAAACAGGTAGGTGTCCTTCTGATTGATTGCCACCTGAACCTTCTAGTCTGTAGCTCCGGTTCCTATTGGTTGAGGAGCTGGAGTGACATATTTGAGTTATTTGAGTTATTTGTCAGACCCAGGTAATTCCATCTCCTATGGAGAACAATGGTCCAGGTTTGTTGCTTGTCACGCCAATTCCTATTAACTGGGAATTGGAGCAGCAAGATTATATTATGTTCACATTGTTCATATGTTTATGGTACTATTGTCCCCATGTCCCTGTTCCATTGTTTTCCCCCTACCATGTTTACCCAACCATTTAATCCATGCCCCTGCCCCATTGTTCTATTATATGATGGTTTATTATAAAATAACCCTGTATGCTCCAATTAAGTTGAGTTTGTTCTGGAACTAGAAGTGTGTCCTGTCCTTTTGTTACAGAATGGTCTCAAGGGTCTCTTTTTGACCCCCATTCTTAGATGAAGTTTTGCGGAGTTACTGGCATGGCTATCCCCTTGTAGCCGCACTCAGGAGGGAGAAGCCCGGCACGACGGCCCAAGACAATGACCCTGCCAGGAGTATATGCTCCCAATGGAAATGTTCTCAGCTTCATGGGAGTGATCTATCTATCTCTCTTTCTCTCTATATGTGTGTGTATGTGTATATATATAGTAGATAGATAAGTGATCATTTATTTATAGACACCAAATGCACTATATGAAAAAATGCAAACTCTTATTGATTTAAATTGAAGATTTACTGCCTTGAATGATATTGAGGTCTCCAACTCCTTGTGGAGCATTTGAGAGGTTAAAAGCATCCAGGTGCTAAATCAAAGAGATTTTTTTATGTATTGCTTAAGATGCAGTTGGTTGGCCCCAGAATAACTCAACTGTTTATTTTATACATAGGCTATAATGTCTTAAAGGAACTCTAATGGTAAAATTAAGTTTCTCAAGAAACAAAATATACTTTACAAAACCAGTTGTTCTTTCCCAGCATTAACCAAACAGCTGCAAACCAATCACATGATATTCAGAAAGCAAGCAGGTTCACTCACCTTCAGATGTCACTCAAACAGGTTCTTGTTTGTGTCACTCATCTGAACAAGGTAGTATAACTTCTTTGAATAGTGATTGGACTGCTTGATGAATTTCTCCCTCTCAATTTCCCCACTTTACGTGCTGTTGCCTCCTTTATCCCCATGCTCCCTGCTGCCAAATAATGTCTCATTGTGTGAATCACAGAGGTTTTTATCATCTTTAGTAAGAAGGCTGGACTGGATTGTTTTCCCCAACCAGCTGAAACCAGCATAAGCAATTCTGGAGCAAACCATCAGCCATATGGGTAAAAACTTAAAATGCCTTATGACTGACATGGGGCTTTGAATGTTAACTGTGGACCTCTCTAGCATTCGAGGGATTAAAGGCCTTTTAAATCAAAGGGGATTATTGGAGTTTCTATTTGTCTCATATGGTGCAATTTTTTTGTCCCAGATATGCATCAATTATCCTTAGTGTATTTGTATTTCTTATTGTTATATCTCAGTATATAAGTATAACTTCTATTTTTTCTACAAGGAAGAAAGAGATCATTTAACTAGTTTTAGAAATATTTGGCCGGTTAACTAGAAATCTGAAACCTAGAAATATTTATCTGTAATTTGGATGGTTTACTATTTGGTGACCATCAAAATGTAGAGTTTAGAATGTCGCCTGCACCACATGGGCAACATCAAAATGCTGCTTGCATAAAAAGGGTGACATTTTGATGTTGCACTCTTAAATGTTGCTAACTTATACAAACTACAAATTTTGGACCCTAAAGATCTGAATGAGGAGATGGGCTAATGGTGTTTCTAATATAAAGACTCCTCTTTCCCATTAAGAAACAATATTCTGATAATACAATGCCAGCCTCTGTTCTGCTTCATTCACTTATCTTGTAATCATCCAAATCCAGTGAGAGTCTAAAAGCACTATAATGTCCCCTTCTTTTTATACATATCAGTAAATAAGAGCTGTAGTCATCTAGCTCGGAGGGCCCCTCAAATATAAATAATGTCCTATCTCCTCTTCAAATCCCCAAATAAATAATGTTCTGTCTTCTCCTCAGTCTCCCAAATAAATAAATAAAGAAAATAATATAATGTATACCCTCTGTCTGTGCCTTAACCCGTTGAGTGCCAGAGAGGTCCGCAACGCATTGCAAAGCAATGAGTTGTGGACCGCTCTTGCACTCAAAGGGTTAAGATGTCCTCTTACTCTCACAAGCCAGCATCAGAATGTTGCCCTTCTGGCACTCAAAGAGTTAAGATGTGGGCGACATTGTGATACGAGCTTGTGAGAGGAAGAGGGCATCGTAACCCTTTGAGTGCAAGAGGGACCCACAATGCATTGTTTTGCAATGAGTCGTGGACCTCCCTGGCACTCAAAGCATTAATGCACAGATGGAGGGTATGCATTATGCTATTTTCTTTATTTATGGGGGGGTGAGGAGAAGATGGGATGTTATTTATTTAGGGGGTTGAGGAGGAGATGGGTTGTTACTTATATTAAGGCACAGATTGACAATTAAGCGTGTGACATCAGAATGTCCCCCTTTTGATGCGGCCGACATTCTGATGTCACCCGCATGGTGCAGGCAACATTCTGATCTCTGCATTTTGATGGTCACCAAATAGAGGGCGACATTTCAATAGGATACCAGTTTGGATCATAGTTACTTGTGGAGTCATTTGATGAGTGTATTAACTTTTGAATTAAAAATCTTCTAGCAAGAAAGCCTTCCAACACACACATACTAACAAACATTCACACATATAGTGTATCTATTTAATGTATTATTATTATTTTTTTACTTCTGAAAAATGATATTTATATAGCCAATACAAGCCTAATGGCAGTCCCTTTAAGTAAGAATCTCACAATGTGTTCATAGAATTCTAACCTCATAGTACTATCAAGAGAAAGCAAAGCAGTCAATAAAACAGAAACTGAAAGACAGCAATGATACTAAACAAAACACACAAATGGTGTATAGAGTTTTTGAGGGGATTTCTTAGTCCGTCAGAGCGGAGCTTGGCTGAGCTTAGTCAGAAACAGTAATGGCATGAAAATTAAACAGACAGGTGGAATAAGCACATACAAAAACTACATTGATAGAAAAGAGCTTTATGCAAATGGCAGTAACTCACTGAAACTTTCTGCAGAAATGCCATCTATTGGGAACAATAGGCTATGCCTCTAAATCCAGTATATATCAATGCATGACTTATACAATAGGACTTGATTTTGTCTTGACTAAAAAAAGGATCTCCCAAAAACAGAATTTGTATTTTATACTAAGAGCTGTATTCAGGATGCTAAAGAGGAGCAGTGCTGGAGGAAAGCAACTGCACTATAGGAGACAAATAAAAATGTTTCAGCTATTTAAATGCGGCTTTTAACTTCTAAATGCTAGAGATGAATGTAACATTTTACAAAGAATTGTGTTGGACAGATCTCTAGCATTCAATGGGTTAAAATTCCCATTTAAGTTATTGGAATTTGGGAAATTATTATGTTTCCCTCTGGTTTAGTTGGTTTGCTCCAGAACAGGCCCTTATTTACCTTCTTGTATGCAGCGTTAAAACTACAGAAAAATGTAATTTGTAAGTTTATACCAAGTTATGCAAAACTGCTATTTCATCAGCAAAGTCAATTCAACATTCTGAAAATTAAAAGCAAATTCCACACACATGGTTCCATGTTCCATAATTTAAAAAAAATATTGAAATCACTATTTTTTGCTTTGATTATTACATTTTTCAACTCTTTTGTAAAAAAGTGACTGCTGCCAAATTTTGCCTCAATACCATTTTAACATTTTTCTAAAAAATGGACCATTTTGCAGAAAGCAGGTTAAAACATTTTTAACATTTTGAGATTATATGACTTATATGACAAATTAAATTTACCTTCGGCTAAAAAATATACATTTTGAATCACAAAAAAATGTGGACCAAGTGGTAAAGTAATTTCAGGAAAATAACTAGATTCAATGACAAAAAAAATACAGGCAGAGAGAAGATCAGGAGTAATTGTGGAGTAAACTAACACCACCACAGAGATAATTAAAACTTCTCCATTGGCTTTTCATTTTAATGATGCTTTTACATTTTTGAAGCTAGAGATGGCTTGGTACATTGCCAAACAATGTGTTGGAGACCTTTCTAGCACGCAGGTGGTTAAAAGCCTTATTTAAATGCATGAGATTTTTTATTTGGCCCTTATGGGGAAGCTGAGTGCATCAGAATTACTGCAATTTTTCTTACTATGTTCGTCTCATTATTTCCTAAAGTGAGTCTTTCTTGATAATCAGATATACTATATAGTGCTATACATACAGTAGACTAGGTATCATATTGAAATGTCTCCCTCTATTTGACGACCAGCAAAAGGGTGAGTTCATAATGTCGCATGAATGAAAAGGGTGACTTCAAAATGTTGCCAGCATCCAAAGGGTGACATTCTAATGTCACACTCTTAATGGTCATAAAATAAAGGTGATGATAAGAGAGAAAATTTGAAATATATTAAAGAACTTATGCATACCCTCTTTGGACAAAGACTACTATATAAGACAGGGACTTGCTGTCTATGGCTTTTCAGCTGTTGTTGGACAACAGATTGTATCACCTTCAGTCAGAGACTGATATTCACAAATGAATTCAGTGAAACTAAGATTTTAACTGAATGGCTTGACCAACATATTTATGACTTGGGATACTAGAGACCTCTCCTATGCATTTCTTTTCAGAGTGTTAGTAACCTTTTTAGTATCCAAGGAGATCCACTTGCTAAAGTTCCCAATTTTGAGGAATACAAAAAAGTAAAAAGGAGACAGGAAACATGAGGAACTGTCAATTTAAAACAAATAAGGCAATTCTGAAAGAGCAATTTTTTTAGTTTTATGCATTTGGCAGTTATATACATGGTATACAAAGCTGAAAATACCTCCCCACCCCCTTTGAAACTCCTCTTTCACCTACCTCCATCTCCCTCTGTCTACACCATTTTGTAGAATCTGGAAAGAGGGGGTTCCATAAGTCACGAGTATATTAAGGACTGATTTACATATCAGATGTGCAGCTATATTTTTGCAGTGCACTGTTGTCTACATGGGTGGGCATAGGACATCAAGCTTTTAACTTTTAAAGTGCACATTCAATAAAGTTATGGACAGTTGTGAAAGAGCCTGACAAACCAAGTGCCCAGGGCTATGCCAGTGATTCATAGTTAAAGGAGGATCCCTTGTTTGATTTTACTCATCTATTACTGCAGTACTATGCAGTTTATCTCAGTCACTGTAAGAAAAATGAAAGATAAAAGCCTGATCCCTGCAAAGAGTCTGTTCAAGCCATAGTCACATCACCATGGAATTGAGATCAATGGGAGGAGCTTTAATAGTTCATTTTGTTACAACTCCTGGAAATGAATAAGAAATGCTTTTCACTAAGTTTACATGACCACAGCTTAAACCCTTTGAGTGTCAGAGAAGTACCCAACACATTGCAATGCAATGCGCTGAGTACCTCTCTGGCAATCAAAGGGTTAACAGAATTTATGAATGGAGAACAGGTTCCACATTGCCTGTCTCAATATGTGAACCAACTAATGCAATTAAGTTACCTGGGAACTCTCTGGATTTGCCCCAGAGACTCTGATTTTGACAGAGCTTTACCGGATCTCAGGGGCAGAGGCTGATTCCTCTGGATGTGGGGATTTTCTATTAAAACTCTGCCACATCTGCTGTTTCTCCCAGTATTCCTCCTTCCCCAGCCTTCTGTGTGTCACCTTTAAGCCCTGACCCCCAACTCACATCAAGCCCCACCCCTTTTTGACGTGATTTGCATCATTATTGTCACCCCCTGCTGAACCAGAGGACTCCCCTCCGGGCAGACCTCAATTGGAAGTTCCCAGGTATGGCAATGAGAGCCATCTCTCTCACTGGGATGTAAAACTAATACAAAGTCATGACTGGAGAGAAGAATCTGTGGGGATTCCTCTTTCTGCTTGTAATGACTAAAGTTGTTTAAAGAGTGATCACATTTTCTCTACACAATCTGTAAATAAAATGGACATCTGAACAGAATAGAGAGGGCTTGTGGATTCCCTCTTCCCAGTTAATTTAGAGGTTTTAGAAATTGGAGGGTAAAGGAGGGCTGTTGGAGAGAGAGAAATAGGGACTTGGCATTACTGAAGGGTTTGGGTAGGATATTTCAGTCTTTGTCTTCCCAGGGGATTTCAGTACAGCAAGCAATGCAGTAAAATCAAACATAACTAAAACAACATATAAGTGATTTCGAAAGCTAAACGGTATTGGTTACATTTCCTCGTCAAACAAAAATGTAAGACAGTTGACAGAGTAGTGACATATTCTAAAATCAAGTTAAAACTAACTCCACGGGTCTATTTAATTAAGTGGCGATATGACAAGTTAGATGTTGCACTTTATTTGTAATGAGATTGGCACAATGCTCATAAAAGACCTAAATGTACACGATGCAGAGATTTAACCCCTTAAGAGTCCCAGAAAGTTATCCAATGCATTATGTTTCAATGCATTGGATACCTCTGTGGCACTCAAATGGTTAAATGTAAAGACGTTGGGAGATGTTCTTCCTGAATATTCTAAAAAAAACAAAAACCAGACCTGTTTATTGGCTTCTTCCTGGTCATTCAGTAAAATAGCCAATTATTTTACCCAGTCCTGAAGATAACAATGCAATGTTTGACTGAATGAGTAAATGAGCTGCACCACAGGGACAAAAATTCGTATTGAATTAAACTGGGCTTTTAACCTCTTGGTAATGAATTGGAGAATTTGTAGCATTCAATGGATTAAAGTCCCATGTAAATCAATGAGAAGCTGTATTTGTCCCTTGTGGTGCTGTTGGTCTGCCCCAAAATGGCTCCTGAACATTTGAACAGTTGGAGACAATTTATTCCAACTGCTAATCTCTCTTTTTTAACAGAGCAATACATTATTACAATCACTGTGTATATATATATATATATATATATATATATATATATATATATATGCTGTAACTCTTAATTGCTCTTTTAACAAATCTGTGAAGCTTCTATTAACATTCTGTATTGCCCCAAACCTTCCGCCAATGCAGTCTAACCTATGTTGTAAGCAGCACCAACTTACGATATATTGTCAACATGCATCTGCATAGTAGGAGAGGTTTAGAGATACATTCCTGTTAGAAGATATGTTTAAAATGACTGATAAATAGCTACAAGAAGAATGTTTCATAAAGAATGTTTGAAATCTTTAACTCTTTAGATCTCCTTTAAAAACCCCTTTTAATAAAATAAAGGAAAAAAGTTAGTATTCTGAATAAAATTAATTCATGTTAAATGGCTTGTTTAGCTCTTTAATTTACAACTACAAGACTTTACTTAAAATTTGCTAAAAACAAATATAATAAGAGTTTAACAGTTTTAATATTTCCCATATAATAGTTACCAAGAATTAGAAGAACATAAATAAGCAATGTAAAGGCAAAAACATGATGATGATTTTAACCTACTCGATGTGAAACAATGCATTTCAGACTACTGTAGTTTCCAAGCTGTTAAATATAAGGCATTGTTGAGTAACAATTTAATCCTTTGTGTGCAATATATCTATCCATTGCATTGTTTTACAATATACTTGATCAGGGCTCAAAATTTCCACTTGCCACTAGCCAATGGCGAGTGAAAATTTAGCCCTGGCGACTAGAAATTCAGCCCTGGTGGGTATGTTTTGGCTTGCAGTGGCAAGTAACTTTTCAGGTCTGGCTATTAGCAAAGGACTTAAAGGGATAGTAATACTTCGTTTTAACTTTATTTTATTTTGTAGGCATTAAAAAAAACATGAAGAACGATATAAGTCTTATCTCTCAAACCTTTATGGTTTAAGAGATATTCAGAAGCAAAGTTTCCCCTCCCCGCCCCTTTTACCTAGTGTAAGCCATCTCTTCTCAGATGTGAATCTGGTTGTAAGACCAGACAGATAACAGCAGGGGACAATCTTCTTTATATGAAAACAATGAAATCCCTGCCCCCCTTGACAAGCTTTTCAGGTTTTTCCCTTATCTTAATTGAAGATTGTCCCTCTGTGCAATCTACCTGGGCACCTCCCTTCTGCTTTGGCTGAGCAATGTTACATCAGTAAAAGGGGTGGGAGGGGGACACTTTGTCATTGAATTACTCCTGAACTACAACTCTGACAGAACTGAAATAACACTCTCCAAAGTCCAAATACTATGATGATTAATCAGAGCTGTTTTTATTATGAAACATTACTATCCCTTTAAAATTATAATCCCTGTACTAGATACCTCTCTGGCACTCATATAGTTTGCTGTATTCACACAGATTTAAATCTTGAGTTCATACCTTGGGCAAAATTCACAGACAGAAAAATTCCCAGGACAGGAAGTCCAAAATATTGGATATGACTGAAAATCTGAAGTGATTGAAAGATACTTTATATGAATAAAATCTTTCTTTTTATACAGAGCAAACATTTACATTTTATATATCTATATTTCAATATTATTATAAGAAAAATGTAGTGTGGTGAAAACTTTTGTACCATGAAGGAATGTTAATTGTCAGAAAACACTTAGGGAGCGATGTTCATCATAATGGAAAAATTATTGAATCGTGAGTTGGTGGTAAAAGAAGGACAATATTTTCAGATGTAAATCCTTCACGTTTGAAAATGTGTTATAAAGAATTAAAAATCAGCAGCTGGATTGTATTTCAGGTGCTAATTTATATCACTGCTTTTAGCTCCAGTTTTCCCCATAGACGTCAATAGGAACATCTTTGATAAAATGGGTGTTAACGTTTAACATCTGCAATAGAATCTAGCCCAGATCTTGATGACTATTGCCCTTAAAAATTATGATGTTAAATTGTCTTTAATTTTGTCTTTGAAATTAAAATTTTCAGTTTTGTTTTTAAAATGACAAATTTTCAAACAAAAAAATATTTTTTTGACCCAGTTTACTCTATACTACTGCTTCTCGCTCCTGCTAAGAGTACTTTAGTTTCTCTTCTCCAAATTCACACTATTTTTTATTTTGTTGTGAAAAAATATATGAATCAGACAAAATGTGACAGCTAAAATAATTGTTTTCTGAAAATACATTACCATATTATGATAGATTAAACCACATCTACTTTTAAGGCTTTTTTCCCTTTGCTGGAGATGGCAGAATTGTATGTAACAAATGACAGTAATATGTCTGAGAACTGAGGGACCGTGGTGTAAGAACTATTTTATTCTGATTACAAACAATTTCAGTTACCACAATATCTCGCCCTTACTGTAAAAATGCTGTACAACTCTTAAGATGTTTCCTGCAACCTTAATAAAGATGGACAGTTTGTGTAAAAAAAATGAATTCTGGGTAAAAGCATTTGCATTAAGTATAAATTAAAAATGTCTAAAATTCCTATTAATTCAAATGGGGAATTTAACCCATTGAATGCTAGAGAGGTTACCAATGCATTGCTTTGCAATACATTGGAGACTTCTCTACCACTCAAAGGGTTAAAATCCAAATCAAGGGGAATTTTACGCATTTTTAGTTCTCCCTTATAGTGGAAAAGCTTTTTGCCCCAGAACTCCACTTTCTTTTGAACATACAGCCCATTTATAAGTGTGCTGTTTTACATTCTTGATGGATGGCACATGATGTAATTGAAAGACCAAAGTCATGCTTTTCAAAGTAAACTTGATTATACTAAAAAGCTTGTATAGTATTTCCAGTGATAAGTGATTTGCAGGGGGAAAAAGTATTATTTGTCTGTTCTATGGTGAGTGTGTCAATGAGGCCAGAAGCATTTCTCCTTGATTTAATAACCCATCAGGACATTTAAGTCTTTTCCTATTTTTAAGTACATTTTGTCAGAGAAATGAAATGGAAAATCAACATCATCCATTTATGAGTTGATTATGTGTAATGGACCCTTCACAAGTGCGGGATCTTTTCTCCTTTTACTTCATATTATCCAATCATTGAATATATCAGCACTAGAAACAGTCTCATTTTCATGCGATTTATTAAGGATTCCCTCTGCAACACACCGACAATCTGATTTTTTTTTCTTCAAAGGAGCATTTGCAAGGTGAAAGATTGATATTCTTTGAAATATTTTGCATGTCAACAGCTCTGTGTTCTTGTATCTCAGTCTTAGACAGCATATGACAGATTGATTCATTCATCATATTTTAAACAACACTGTGGCTTGCCTTAAAGCCGTGACCACACTGCTCCCATGTGGATTTTTAGGAGAAATAAGAGGAAGTGATTTCATTTTGACAGCTTTACAAAATGAAAACAGTAAGTTTGCTTAGTTACTCATGCTGTAACCTTATGAGTGCCAGAGAGGTAATATGTTTGTTACCTTTCTGGCACTCAAACAGTTAAGGATGTGATAACGGGGATGCGCAAGTGAAATCTGAGCTCAAGCATGAAAAACAGTTTACACTATTTGAAAGCCAGAGGGGTGAACAACACAATGCATTGACACCCCTCTGGCACTCAGATGGTTAGGATAATACATTTTTATTGCTATGTACATTAAAATTGTTTATATATTTTTTACCATCTATTTTTTAACACTTGTTTTGTCCATGACAGGGAGTTCACAGAGAGGTGCCCACAGAGGTTTCTGGCAGGGACTATGAGAGCTGTAATAATTATGCAATGTTGTGCATTCACTGCAGGACCGAGTGCTCTGTTTGTTGTAGAGGAGGAAGGTGTTTCTGCTAAAGGGATGGTGTAACATTGTATCACTTTCACCACTTTCACAGCCCCTGACAGAAACCTCCCTGGAAATATAAATTCAGTGAGCTCCCTCCCTGTCAGGGACATAAAAGTGTAAAAAAAATAACAGAAAACAGAGGCTGTCACTTTAATGTAAATAGGCCCAAAACACCTCTGTTTTAGCATGTGTAGGAAACTGGAGCAATTTTACACCAATTCCCTCTGTGTCTTGTCTATACAAAGCATTATACAGGATCCAGAGTAACTGTAACACCCATATATTCCCACACTGACCTCCCCTTGGTTAGGCTGACCAGGCCTCACCTTTAACCGGGGACACAGAGGAAATAGACATTTCTTGACTGCACTGAAGTCAAAGCAGCCCTGCAGTATGCATTTTTCATATGCATCCCTGGTTAAAGGTGAGGTCTGGTCACCCTACCTTTGGTACAAACAGCATATATGGGAAAAAATTTGTAGTAGACAGCACAGAACATAGGAGATAAAAAGGCTTACTGCCTGTAAGTTAATTCCTGCACCTAATTTAACAATGAGAATTGCAAACATATTAGCACTTCCCTTTTATGTCAACTGTGCTTTGTTCAAAATTGAAAATTTTACAGTGTGTCTGATATATTCCTATAGCCTAATGGGTAATGGGTGACAACTACTAATCCAGTTTGTGCAATTAACAGTGTTGCTGGTGTGAGCATGAATACCAAATTTCTTAACACTGGTGAAATAATCTAAAACTTATTGTAACATAAGGATATGATTTCAATTTTATTACAAGACCGGAGGCTCATATTATGCTTATAACTCCCTTTACTGTCTCTCAGCAGCAAGTTGAATAAAATTTATTTAACTTTGAAAAAATCTTTAAGCACATATAAACATGCTAGTAGCCCCTTAAACCCAAACCACCAATCAGGATACATAGACCCCTATATCTGTGCTGTAATCTCTGGAAACTCCCTCTTTCTTTGCTGCTCTCTCAAGAGATAAGTACATATTCAAATTCATATTGTATTCATATTTCTGGTGATATATGTGTATAAGTTTACCTTTTATTTGTGTATTTTTTCTTTTAATTCATTTAGGTTTTATTAAGTTGTTTAAATTGCTTTGCCCCCCTTTTACCATTATATCACCTTGGGATATATTTTTTATTTACCACTGGGTCAGTCCAATTTGTTTTCTCTAAGTTTATTTGCTATTCGACGGCTTGCCCGACTTTTCCTTTACCTTCGGTGGTTCATCCGTTGGTTCTCATCGTGCATGCGCGTGAACGGACATTTTAAACAGGCCTTTTCCCTCACATCGCCTTGATCTTTCCCTGTGGGGTCTGTATATATTTTTATTACCTTTTCACGACAAATTTACTCCCTTGAGGTTTTCCTCATACAACCACTTCCGTTTAAGTTTATATATTTTTTTCCTCAGTTGAAGACTTCTTTCTCTAGCGGCGGCTATTTTCCTTTTGGGTAACTCTACCCTAATGTCGCTATTATCTTTAATGTGAGATTTACAGTGGCCATTTTACCCTAATGTCGCTATTATCTTTAATGTGAGATTTACGGTGGCCATTTTACTTTTGGCAAAGAATTACTTAATCTTTTCTGAGCATGTGCAACAATCTCCATCTTACTTGCTTGGAGCTTTCTTGCTGAAATATGTTTCTTGTGACTTCTGCTTCTCATTTTTAACAACTTTGGTGAGAAATACTTTTAATATGTCTCTTTCCAGACCTTTAGTCTCTCCAACTACCCCCTTAAAATTAAATAAGGTACCACATAAGTTTTTACCTCAGGATAATGAATCTGAGAGTCCTGATTATCATGTAGCCCATTCTACTCCCATTCCTAAAAATCCTGAGGAAGATATTCAGGAACTTTTGGATGCCTCAGTCAATAAGACTGTTTGCAATGCAATTTCTTCTTGTATGACTAAAATGTCAGACAATCTAGTAAAATCTTTATCTGAAGTCATTTCAAATATTACTGTTAAGAAGACTCATTCTTAATCACAGAATGTTGAGAGAAATTCAGAACATTACTCTGATTCTATTCCTCTAAAGGACATTGTGCACACGAAATGTGCTTTTAAAAGAAAACATTCAAATTCTGTGGATATAAATAATAGAGGTAAGATTATTATGACTGGAGACGATGATCGGTCTCAAAATGAATCGGTCTCTGGACAATATGATGAACGTGGTTTAATTCCACAAAAAAGACCCTCTACTCGTGAGGAAGAACAAACGAAAAAAAGACTGGGTCATAGGCAAAAACCAGATTCGTTTTGCCTATCCTCTTCTGATGAGGATGAGCTCAAACATACTCATGACATCTCTGGATCCTCTGAAGAGGATATTACAAATAATACCTATGATAATATTAGTTATTATACTGAACATTCTGAAACATAAATTAAACATCCACAGACTAGTACTCATGATGTTACCGATAAGGTTATTGTTGATGATCAGGGTTTTCACTTATTTGATCCAAATAATATAAAACATCCTAGGTCAGGTGAATAGGTACCCATTGATCACATTGCAAATTATATCCAATACTGAATTAGATGGCCCCTGGACAGAGCAGAGATTTGAAATCTTGTCAAACTCAAGAATTAGATCCTCGTACAGTTCAATATTTGTCGAAGTCTGGTAAAGACCCTACAAAAGGAATAGACAGATCATTAAAAATCTGTCAAAACAAATTAATTGACGTAACTGAACCCCTAGCCAAGATTTTTGATCTAACAGAAAATGCAATTTCTACTAATAAACCCATTGATTTACAAATTCTGAGAGGCTGGACACAAAGAGCTATATGCATTGTTGGAAATGCTAATACAACCATTTCCACAGAAAGACGCAGATCAATACTATTAAGGATTGATCCAAAATTGTCAGATATGGCGTCATCTGAATCTGGTCCATCTGCTGATGGTCTCTTGTTTGGAGATGCCTTTATTAAAGACTTAGGACAATTTGTTAGTGCCTTTATGGCTTTGGATAAGACACAAGCCTCAATGAAAAAGATTTTTCAACCCAGAGTTTTTTTTCAAGGCTGGGAAAAGCAGGGGCCATTTTCCTGGCCGAGCTTACCATAGTTCCTTCAGAGGAACAACTAGATATGATCAGGGCCCTTCCTCCTCATTTGGCAGAAGTTCTTATCCCTACCAATCAAGAAATTCCATGCCTTTCTTCCCTTAAAGAAACAGACCATGGAGAATCAGGAATGCCAGAGGATCAAACAGGTCTCGACCATAGTCAGGTAAGTCTTCTTCCTCATCCCCCTTTTCCCTAGAAAACGTGGGTGGCAGACTTGCCCATTTTTTCCATAATTGAAAAAAGATAACCTCAAATCCATGGATTCTACAGACCATCAGGGGTTATCAAATACAATTTTATTCAATCCCTTCCCAAATCATGAGTCCACCTTCTTTCCAATTCTCAAAGGAGGAAAGTATGTTGCAAAAAAGGAACAAACTCAGCGCTCCAGTACACGAAAGTAAATCGCAAGTAACTAATCACAAATATGGTTCTTCCACTATATATTCTTGAAATAATAAAATGAGATACAATAAAATGAAATATTTTATTTTATTTTGATAGGTAGACCTACAATGTGGTAGCTTCTATCCCTGGCGTCCTCAGCGGCACCTATAGCAAGTAAAGCAACTAGAAATAGAGAAAGGGAGAGTGCACACTTGTAGGAGTAGCCACAAAATATATATATGTTACAATGTAATACAATGTGCTACAATAATTGTGCTCACGAAATTGTTCTATATACAAGAGTCCAATCAATAAAAGAAATGTTATAGATGTGGGATCACTTGCACCTCACTGTGTTGTAGATGTCAATGTGGATGAGTCGGGCCACGTGACTGGTGTAAACCCGTTATGTCATGACAGCTGGAAGCGGCCAAATTTCAGATTAACCCCTCGAATGCCCAACTGTAAGGGAAGGGAAAACCATCTGAGAGCACCTTTGTGGGAATAATGAGCAGAATAAAGCCCCCAACCTAGATACACTCACCAGATGGATTGAAATACGGTGCGCTAATGCACCCGACCCGGTGTGTATCCAATGCACTCTAGGACCTCGCGGATAGATATAACAGATGTACAGGAAAGTCTCAAATGTATAAAAATATATACTGACTTTATTAAGTACAATTCCCAACGCGTTTCGTGATTGACACTTCATCAGGGGAACTTTTGTGAACTACTAACATCAATATTCAGTGAGTGGATTTCTACTGGGGGCATACATTTATATATTATCTACAATGGAGTTGCTCTTAGATGGACTTTGTCTGTATTTCCGTTACAGTCAGACATTGAAGAGGTTAATTTGCTATCTTTTGCGTGGTCCGATTCATCCACATTGAAATCAACAACACAGCGAAGGGCAAGTGATCCCACATCTATAAAGTTTCTTTTATTGATTGGACTCTTGTATATAGAACAATTTTGTGAGCACAATTATTGTATCACATTGTATAACATTGTAACATATATATATTTTGTGGCTACTCTTACACGTGTGCGCTGTCCCCTTCTCTATTTCTAGGAAAGTATGTTAGTGGACAAAGAAGTCCAGGAACTAGCTATAAAACAAGCTATCATAACAGGTGAGCTTCATACCCTGGGATTTGTCAGCAATCTGTTTCTAGTAAAGAAAAAAGATTCTTCTCAAACAAATAATATATCTCGGGTGCATTGCAAGGATGGTAGGCCTCCTTTTGGCCTCAATCCAAGCTATTTTCCCAGGACCTCTACATTATCATGCCCTTCAACGTCTGAAAATGTTTCATTTAAGGACAGGACTGGGTTATGTGGACTTAGTTCCTCTGTCTATGGAAGCGAAAGAAGAACTGAACTGGTGGCTGTCACACATGGAGGTGTGGAACGACAGAGCCATTTTTGGTTCAAACCCAGATTTTGTCATAGAGTCGGATGCCAGCAACTTGGGCTGGGGAGCTCGTTGTGGTCCCATTACCACAGGAGGCAAATGGTCTCAGACAGAAACCTTCATGCACATAAATTGCTTGGAGTTATTGGCAGGTTCTTTCGCTATCAAGAGTCTCACTCAAAATGCGACAAACTGTTGCATCCTTCTCAAAATGGACAACATCTCAGCAGTGAGATACATCAATCACCTAAGTGGAACCAAATCCATGATTCTAGCCAATTTGGCCAAGGAATTTTGGGAATTCTGCCTGGACAGGAACATTTCAGTCCGAGCAGAATATCTCCCGGGTCTAGCAAATTCTGTAGCGGGTTGGCAATCAAGACACCTCAAGGATTACAGCGATTGGAAATTACACACCTCAATTTTCGATCAACTGAATCAATTGTGGGGCCCTCTTTTAGTGGACCTGTTTGTATCTCGACTGAACAGACAGTTACTCAAGTTCTACAGCTGGAAACCGGATCCAGAGGCCTTGGCTTCAGATGCCTTCCTTCAATCTTGGGTAATGGGAAGGAATTATGCCTTCCCTCCATTCGCCATGATACACAGAGTTCTTCTTCAGATCAGGAATCAACAGGCCACAGTAGTCTTAATAACTCCCTTCTGGCCAGCCCAGCCTTGGTTCACGACTCTTCTGGAGCTATCAATAGATTATCCCAGATATCTTCACCAGTTTCCCCTTCTACTGACAGATCCCTTGGGGAACCCTCACAATCTATTGATATCTCGGCAACTACATCTCATGACTTTTCTAATATCTGGGATTCCAGAATTACCGATGCAATTTCGGGAATAGCTTTGTCACTCTTGGATGAAGCATGGGCTCCAGGTACCAGGTCTTGCTACGCTTCCTGCTGGTTAATTTGGTCTCACTGGTGCTTGGAACGAGATATGGATCCCATATCTTCTGATCTAACTTCTGTCATAAATTTCTTATCATCACCTTTTCAGGAAGGAAAACCATAGAGAACAATTAATTGCTACAGATCTGCTATCTCAGCGTCTCACGAACATTCAGATGGACGTCCTATAGGTCAACATCCCTTGATGTGCAGATTTATGAAAGGCATTAGATTATCGAGACCTCCTAGTTTTAGGTATTCTTCACTTTGGGATGTCACTACTGTGTTACGGTTTCTAGATTCTTTGCCTTCTAATGACAATTTGTCGTTAAAACAATTATCAGCCAAATAAACCATGCTTCTTTGCCTGATTTCCTTTAGACGTGTTTCAGACGTCCGTGCTTTAGACGTTACTGGTCGGTCTTTTATTCCAGAAGGAGTTTTATTTTTTGTCTCTAGAAGAACAAAATCTGCTTCTCGACAAATCTTGTATCTGTCTTTTCCTCACAATCCAAACCTTTGTGTGGTTCAATGTCTTAAAGCCTATGAGTTAGTAACTTCTAATTTGAGACTTTCTAACCTTTCTCAATTATTGATTTCATTTAGGAAACCTCACTTACCTGTTTCCTCTAATACTTTAGCTCACTGGATTTGTTGGATTATGCAATCAGCGGGCCCGTTGTGCATTGGTGATCAATAAAATTACTCGATAACAGTTTATTATTCAAATCCTGAGTGCGAGAATCATCTTTTGTTCGTGGAATTGTATTACGGGTCATATCGAGGCACTGACCCAAAAGTTTTCTGCACCGGATTTAAGGAAGAGGGGAGAGCTGAGGTAACTATTCTAACTTTACATATGTGTTCAGAAGAAGACTTTGCCATTTTGTTTAAAATAAATAATAAACCATTCCATTATTAACCCTTTGAGTGCCAGAAGGGTAACCAATGCATTGCAGAGCAATGCTTTGAGTACTCATCTGGCACTCAAATAGTTAAAAAATTTAAAGTGCACAAAAAGGTTAAAGATAATTACAATGCCTCCACTGCTAGAGGCAGGAATGGATAGTTCCACAGCCCCCCCACCTCACTACCACCTCCATACCTTCTGGGTCATTGCCTGAGTCGGAATGAGGGAATTTTGAACAGAGACTGGCTTTTTATATGGTTAGTCTCTTTCAAAATGGATTCCAGCCTATCACTGGTTGGGATGTGTGCATATGCACCTCCCAGCTAATCGACTTCTAGGAGGGGATGGCGAATCTGGCCCCTAGATACTGATTGGCTGGAATCAGCCAAAATGTAAGCACATCTCCCAGCCAATGGTAGACTGGAATCCATTTTGAACAGAAACTGGCTTTTTATATGGCCAGTTGCATTTAACCCTTAGAGTGCCAGAGGGGTACCCCTACGGCACTAAAAGGTTTAACTCAGGCATATCTTGGGGGAATATTTGTTTTTTTTAATTACTTTTATTGTTTTGGTTTTTTTTACAGAAAAGATGAAAAAGAAGATACAAAGAAAGAAGATTACAGAGAAAAGAACACAAAAAATTGAAGAAGAAGACAGACAGTGGATCACAGGTAAGTGTTACACAGATCTAGGCTTTAGGCTAGTGTTAAGGGTAGTATTCTTGCACTTTACTGTTAAGGGTAGTTTAGGGTTAGTGTTTGGGAGGGTGACTGTGTGTTTGTCCCAAAAATGTGCATTTTGGGAACTTAACACACAAAGCAGATGTTTGTCCACAAGTCCTTTTCTGTGGCCTCATGTTCGTTCTGGTTTCAGCTGGTAGGACAATTGGATACCGACTTAGACATTTTTGTTTGTCGGTCAGTAGCCACTATTAACCTACTGGCTGTTTTAATGGCTTCAGTTGGATCAGGCCTAAATGACTTGATTTTCCCGTGCTTGCTATAGCAGAGGCCTTTCAAGCTTGCTCTTACTGCTTCATTTTGCAAAATAAGGACCACCAGCTGTCATGCCCACCTCCATTGATATGGCATTCAGGACTTATTGATGATGTTATCTCTGGGACACTGGAACTCTGGAGGTTTATTATTAAGATGTGTTACTTTTCATTTAGATTATGTATTGGACTATGTTAACCCTTTGAATGCCAGAGGGGTTCACAATGCATTCACATGGTTAATGCATATTTTTCATTCCATTCAGACAAATTTCCTGAATGGCTATTTTCTGATTCAGTAGATACTTCCATCTTGTCAATTATTCAATCTCATTTTGACCAAACTGGATTGCTGAATCATATATGTGTGTGTGCGTATGTGGTGTGTGTGTGTTTGTGTATAGAAGACAGGATTCAGCTGCTTTCCTTTGGTAAGATCTGTCCTCATCCTTAATGTTCCTGAAGACCCTGTCCCATAACATCCACCCATATTAACCCCTCTGTGGACTGATACCAGCAATCTTGCTGCTCTGGAAATGTGGTGGTTAACCTACAAGTTACAAAAAGCCACCTTATCCACAAAAAATATATAAAGAGTCTATGAATTTAGCATGCGATTTAAAATCTTTATGTTGCAACACTCTGTGTTATAATTTTGTTGCATTTTCATTCACATTTATATTATGGTATTCTTGTCTATTCATTGGCAAATTTTACACATAGGCATTTGCATATAACAGAATTTAATGCCAGCAAGCCCCATAGCATGCACAGGGAAATGGCGTTAAAACACACATTTCCACTCTGTCTTGTTTTATACACGGTCTTAATCTTTTGAGAGCCAGATAGGTATCCAATGTGTTGGACATCCCCACTCTGGCACTCAAAGGGTTAATAAAGGCAATGTACACATGAATTACACTTATAAATACTTTTTCTAATAAATAATCTGTTCCTAAGTTTATGCACAGGTGCCTTAGTATATCTTGGCATGCAGTTAAAACAGCACAGACCTTTTATACAAACCACTCATTAACAACGCCACTCTTGAACAAGACCTCTATAGCTAACATGGAACCAACTCTCATCTGTCTATACCTAACCTAATTTCGTGAAGATTTCCTATGCAACCAGTTTGCACATAGGGAGCAGATGAACAGCACTCCCTAAAATGCAGGTACACATATCTAGAAACATTATCATGTGCTGCAACCAGGGGTTTGTAAATGACGTGATTTGAGTCATAAAGGAGGTGTGGCCTAACTGGGTGGGTGGGGTTTGTCATCATTTTGTCATACATTGGGCAGAAAGTAGGTGGAAAGTAGGCAGAACAGGGCGGGAAGGAGGAGAAGTGGGCAGAAATTCACAGGAAACTCACCACCACAGGAGAGTCAGCTTCTGTCCCTGCAGATGCGGCAATTAACTCTAAAACTCTTAGTCTCCAGGACAGATACAGAGATTTCCCAGGTATGCGCATACACTTTCACACTACCTATCCTTTGGTGCAAAGTGACAGTTTCACAAAACATTTGTACATAGATGTTAGGCAGGTACAGTGCATGAAAGCAGCCCTTTGATAATATTTTTGTAAGGAATTCTAATTGTACCTTAACCCCTTCGCGTCCTGTGACGTACCCGGACCGTCACGCTGGTCCGGCACTTAAGGACCAGTGACGGTCCTGGTACGTCACGTACTTTTACTCACCACACTCCTGCAGGAGCGCGGTGAGTAATACCGTGGACTGAAATTGATTGCTCCAAGACCGGAGCGATCTCTTTCAGTCCTCCTTTCGATGTGCTGCCCCACGTGACCAGTCACGTGGGACGGCACGTCGAACGCGTCTATCTGGTCCTTAAAGGACCAGACACCGTGGGATCGTCGGACCCTAAGGGGTTAAGATGTTTATAATTCCGTGGAGTCACTGCAAGGGTTGAAGAGGATGCAGTTTGAATGAACCTGATGTTCAAAGTGACCCATGAACCCCAGTGCCCAATAGGTTCCTGTTACACTACTGGGAGACTATCTTTCTGCTATTAAATAGTAGAAGAATGGCCTCTGCAAGTTGTGTATTCCCAATCTGGATAAGCCTTCCAATGCTTGGGTGCTCAGAGGTGCTGATCTGATGAAAAAGGACTGCTCAGACTCCAAAGGCTTGTTGGATCAACAGCGGTAAACAAGAACAGGAAAAGGGCAAGTCTTTTTTCAACCTAAACTGCTATGTAACTATGTAACCACCACTGTCCTCCCAGTGTCTATCCATCCACCATCCCACCACTCAGGCAAGTCCCCCTTAATTCATTCAATACTTGGCAGCTTACACGCAGCTATGCAGTGACATATATCCCAACATTTCAATTGTTTAAAGAGGGACACTTTTGCTTTAGGTGGTGTTGTTGGGGGTGTGGCTGGTGGCCGGGACATAGAAACATAGAATTTGATGGCGGATAAGAACCATTTTGGCCCATCTAGTCTGCCCATTTTCCTACAGTAAAAACCTCAAGCCTTTTTTGGTCCTTGCTCTTTTCTTAAGTTAAGGACAGCCTTATGCCTATCCCATGCATGCTTAAATTCTGTCACTGTATTAACTTCTACCACTTAACATTTTTACTCCTTTGAAATATACTTCCATCCTAAACTTTGTTGAATCCCTTCATGTATTTGAATGTTTCAATTATATCTCCTCTCTCTCTTCTCTCCTCCAAGCTATACATGTTCAGATCCTTTAGTCTATCCTGATATTTATTTTCCTGTAAACCAGTCACCATTTTAGTAGCCCTTCTTTGAATTTTCTCTAGAGTATCTATATCCTTCTGGAGATGGGGTCTCCAGTACTGTACACAATACTCTAGGTGAGGTCTAACTAGAGATCTGTAGAGTGGCATGACCACTTCCCTTTTTCTGCTATTAATGTCCCTAGCTATACAACCCAGTACCCTGCTTGCATTTTATCAACGTTAACCTGCATCTGCCACACTCTTGACCATTCTTCTAATTTACCTAAATCGTTTGTCATTTGGCTTATTCCCCCTGGAATGTCTACCCTATTGCAGATCTTGGTATCATCTGCAAAAAGGCGTACCTTACCTTGAAGACCTTTTGCAATATCACTAATAAAAATATTGAAAAGAATGGGTCCCAGTACAGATCTCTGAGGTACTCCACTAGTAACACTCCTTTCGTCTGAATATTCTCCATTGACTACCACCCTCTGTCTCCTGCCATTGCCTTATCCATTTAACTATTTTTGCATCCAGACCCAAACACTGCAGTTTATTTATGAGTCTTCTATGAGGGACAGTGTCAAATGCTTTACCGAAATCTAGATAAGTTATATCTACTGCTCCCCTTGTAGATATAGCTTATCTAGATGTCAGTAAAGCATTTGACATTTTTAGGTTATTTCATGGCCTGTTGACACCTCTTTGTGTAACTGAATAAATTATTGAGAACAAGAAAAATGTATTTTATCGTTTTATTTCTTTTTAGGTTTTGTTATTTTTTGAGTGTGACCTATTCTATAATATAGGGGAAAATGTGTATAAAGGTAAACTGGAGCACTTCTGGATTAAACCAACTGCACCATAGAGGACATGAAAGTTCCCAATTATGAAAATGGTGATTTTAAAGGAATAGTATGGTCAAATTTTTACTAAAATGCATCTTGTAGCCATTAAAAAATTAAATTTAATGCCCCCAGTCCCATCTCTCAAATCTTTATGGTTTAAGAGATATTCCCTCCCCTTTCCCTGATGTCAGCACTCTAGTTGACTGCAGGGGAATCCAATCCCGGGACCAGCAGAGGTTCTTCAGCAGAGCCGAGATCGCCACATAGAAAAAGAACTTCTTCACTGGAACGGTCTACAAAGTGTGCTTAGCTTGGTATTTCTTTTTCTATATCGCGAACTCAGCTCTGCTGAAGAGCCTCCACCAGTCCTGGGACCGGATTCCCCTGCAGTCAGCTAGAGCGCTAATGTCAGGGAAAGGGGAGGGGGGAATTTTAGAGCCGAATATCCCTCAAACCATAAAGGTTTGAGAGATGGGACTGGGGGCATTAAGTTTAATTTTTTACTGGCTACAAGATTCATTTTAGTAAAAATTTGACCATACTATTCCTTTAACCCCTCTATTATTCAAGGGATTAAGAGTCACGGTTAAATCAATCTTAATTTTGTCTCCTATAGTGCAGTTATTTTGCACCAGAATTGCTCCAATTCATCTGTATATATGACCCATTGTCATATGTTTACAAAGAGTAAAATGTATGTTTTTTGTCTCTAGTTGTATACCTATAGGTGGACCTATTCAGATACAATCTGTTATCATTTGTGCGTAGTTTTAAGCCTGCTGAGGTTTGCACATCAAAACAGCATTATCTGTCAAGTGTTATCTCTTACATGAATGCAAGTCACCTACAATAATATTTTGACGACATAATCCTAACATTCAATTTGATTTACAGTCTGAAATATTCTAATAATTAAACTAGAAAGAGACCATGATCAGTATTTATCTTGATCATTGGTAAGAATCAGCCTGTTCAAAATGTCTGTCTCTATCAAGCTCCATGGAATTAGTAACAAAACCAGTATATGATAGTCAGTCTGTGAAATAATGATGTTTTTTTTTTTTTCCTTTTTACTGAAATGGGTTTGGATAGAAGGATGAAAAACAAAATTATATAATGCACTGCAGCACAATGGTATGTAGAGCAAAAAGATCAGTTTTTGCCTTCCTTAGGAAGGCTACCATTGGGCCCTTGACGATAATATTAAACATTGGGTATGCACCTCCTCTTCTCCATAAATAGATGGCCATAATACATTAAAATGGAGGTGCATCCACCATCAGCTCTTTTGGTGCAGCTAATACAAAAAAACAATGTAGATAGGAATATGTGTATTGACACTCATTGGCAAAGCTAATAAACTTTATTGAAAGTGTTGCTCAGTTACAGAGCTAAACAACTGTTGCTTTTGAGAGTGCCCATACTGTAAGTGTATCATTTTATTTTTCACTGTTTCTCCTGTCACCTAGTGGCACACTTTTAATATTTTCAATAAAAAAAAATCACTTGGGAATTGACTGACACCTGTGCATAAGCAGGGTAAACCTAAAACCCATTATCTCTTGACTCTCTAGGAATGCAGTTTGAGACCCATGTTCTAAGGTGAGCAATCCAGCACTAAAAGCATTAAAAAACAATTTAAACTGGTCAGGGCTGCAGTATGTACCTATTATTTCATGGCAACACTGCACAGATAATACTCTTTAACCCTTTAAGGATCAGGGAGGTGTGTAAAGCATTGTTTCTCAATGTGTTGCACACCCCTCTGTATATAAAAATTCCCATAAAAAATTCCCATTGATTTAAATAGAGATTGTAACTATTGCATGCTAAAAGGGTTAAACACGTTGCAATGCATTGAAGTCCATTCTGGCATTTATGGGTAAAATCCCCACTTAAATCAAGGGGGATTGTAATTTGTACCCTATGACACACTTGATTTATCTCAGTATTACTCCATTCCTAGTTAGTACATATGAGCTGACCCACTGGGCATCACGTACAAAAGAAAGTGGGAGCAATTCCCCAGCAAACCAGCAGAACCATAGGGGATAAATGCATATTCCCAGTGGTTTAAAAGACAATGTTTAACCCCTTGACTGCTAGAAAAGGTCTCAAACACATTGCTAAGGAATGCTTTGGACACCAACCTAGCTTTCAATGCATTGGCCCCATTTTCATCAAAGAGAAATTGGAACATTTTAATTTCTCCCCTAAGGCACAACTGGTTTGCTCCAGAGTTGCTCCTCTTTTCTTCTTGGTAATTAATTCATAGGTATTGAAGCCACACACACCAACACACCTATACACATACTAAGGCAAACAGGCACATACACACTCACATATACTCAGGCACATTCAGCACACACACACATGCACACACAACACATACACACACAACACATACACACATATACTCAGGCACATTCAGCAAACACACCACATACAAAGATACACGCACGCATGCACGCACACAGATACCATACAGCTCAACATTTCAAATGGCTGAAGAGGGACACTTTCATTTTAGTTGGGTTTGCATGAGATGTGGCTGGTGAGTGAGGTATTACAGAGATTTTTTTATTTTTTTCATGTCCAATTTAACACCTCTTTGTGTAACTGAATAAATGATTTAGAGAAAGACCAAAGTGTTTTATTTACAGAGACTAAGTTATAAGCACATATACTGAAGTTTAAACAAACATTGATGTGGAGCAATGTGATAAACTTATATACACACACAACACAGAGAGATCTCCTAAAAAGCGTTACACTAGTGTTGGAAAGAGGGACAGAGGGATTTTGGTTTCAAAGAAGGACAGTCCCTCCTAATGAGGGACACTTGGGAGGTATGCAAATATATACAATGCACACACATGCGCATGAACACACTCATTCACACACATAAACACACATGCACATATACACACACACAACACATACACACTTATACACAGACAAAAGAAATACTGTACACACTGTAAACTCTATTGTATAATAAACACAGTTTTCCCCTTTTCAACTTATGTGAAGTGAGGGTGCATATTATACAGAAAAAAAAAAAAATATATATATATATATATATTTATATATATATATATATATATATATATATATATATATAAAGTTTAAAGTAATAGACAGCACTCTCAGGAACATGAAGCAAAGAATCAAACGGTGTTTATTATAATCGACGTTTCGGCTATATTACATAGCCTTTATCAAGATGTAATATAGCCGAAACGTCGATTATAATAAACACCGTTTGATTCTTTGCTTCAAGTTCCTGAGAGTGCTGTCTATTACTTTAAACTTTGGTTTTAACTCTTCATTGGATATGCACCCAGGCATCAATGTGATTACAAACAGTGAGTACCACCGATCTGAATTTTATATATATATATATATATATATATATAGCTACGTCTTCTTCCCTTCCTCCGCCCACCTCAATATGCTGACATCTTCCTCAATCTGCTCACCCCCTCATCTGGGATATGTGCTCAGAGGGCAGCATGCTTGAATTTACAGCCCGCTTCCCACATCCCCCTGTGAGGACCTGTGGTAATTCCAGTTAATGGTAGTGCTCATTGAGGAATTGAAGGTCCTCGCAAGGCACTATTGTTGATTCAATGGATAGACCTCCGTGCACTCAAACTACAGTAGTGCCTTGTGGGGACCTTCGGGCCCTCAAAGGGCAATACCATTATTTTGAATTTACTCAGGTCCTCACGAGGGGGTTGCAGGAAGTGGGCTGCAAATGCAAGAATGTCGTCCCCTGTACAGTCTGATATGAAAATTGGGGAAAAAGGAAAAAAAAAAAAGAGAAGAAAAAACAGGGCGCCCCTGTGTGTATCAGTAGATCCAAATTGACCACCACCAAATCACCCTAAGGTGTGCACTCACAATGTACTGTGTGTCAGAAACGGTATACACCGGACCGACAAATTGGGCTAATGCATAAATGCGAAGATATCACGGCAGCTCTTCTAAAACACGCTTCTCCCCCAGCGGTATATAAACGATTCAACCTCAAAAAACAATAAGAGAGCGCCACATGGTACAGTATATAGAGGACAGACTTAAATCCAAATATTTAGAATCTCACTCACATAGATCGTGGTCAGTGAGCCGATATCGGACTTCACTGACAATCACACATACGGAGAGATTTCACCCGTCTCCGTTCAGGTTACTCACGAAACTCTTCCACGTCAGGTTCTGGATGTTGACAATCACAAGGCGGGGTATTTCGATAAAAATATATATTTATTGTGCTAAAATATCAGCTGGAATAAGCTTACGCGTTTCGCGGTTGTAACACCGCTTTTTCAAAGCTATCACACCAAATAGATATAATAATAATCAGAAAAACCCGCCATGAACAAACAAAATTAAATACCTGTGCCTCGTTGTTGGTTGGTTCGATGCAACTAGACCTATTTAGTCACGTCATCAATCCTCGTCAATCTCGAGGATGATGGGAAATGTATGCTAAGGATTAAAAATATATACCACCTATAATATAGTACCAATACTATATCAAAGAATCCACTATAAGAAATATATATATAAAAATATGTATAAAAATATGTAAAAAATGCATATATATTTTCTTGCATGAGACATGGGGAGAGAAATAGATCGAACATCACTAAGAACTAACTGTCACGAACGACAGAATGATTAAATCTCTCCAAAAGCCATGTCCAAAGATGCGTTCAATTAACATGTATACATAAAAGTCACAGCGAATCAACCAAAAACAACTCGGCTATAAACAGCTCACTAGACACATATGAACAAGACACTGAGACATTGAGACTAAGTAGCAAAATCAAGTTTGTTTAGAGAGACAGATATCGATACAAAATATTTACCCTTTGATACATTATAACATTGTAACATGTACAAAAATACAAAGCAACATCCTAAAAAATCTCTTTACTATAAAGTGTCTCATCGTGAACAACAATATTGTGTCAATTATGAAACTAACAACAGCCGGATAAAAATAAAAATAAAAATGAAAATAAAAATAAAATAAATAATAATGAATTTAAATTTAAATATAATGAAATAAAAATAAATGTGAAAATAAAAATAAAAATAAAAATAAAATATATATAAAATATATAAAAGAATATATATGCAAAAATATAAATGAAAAAGATATATATATGAAAAAAATATATAAAAAATGTAAAGGAAAAAATGAAAAAATGAAAAAATAAAAATAAAAATAATAATATTTTTATTTTTTCATTTTTTCATTTTTTCCTTTACATTTTTTATATATTTTTTTCATATATATATCTTTTTCATTTATATTTTTGCATATATATTCTTTTATATATTTTATATATATTTTATTTTTATTTTTATTTTTATTTTCACATTTATTTTTATTTCATTATATTTAAATTTAAATTCATTATTATTTATTTTATTTTTATTTTCATTTTTATTTTTATTTTTATCCGGCTGTTGTTAGTTTCATAATTGACACAATATTGTTGTTCACGATGAGACACTTTATAGTAAAGAGATTTTTTAGGATGTTGCTTTGTATTTTTGTACATGTTACAATGTTATAATGTATCAAAGGGTAAATATTTTGTATCGATATCTGTCTCTCTAAACAAACTTGATTTTGCTACTTAGTCTCAATGTCTCAGTGTCTTGTTCATATGTGTCTAGTGAGCTGTTTATAGCCGAGTTGTTTTTGGTTGATTCGCTGTGACTTTTATGTATACATGTTAATTGAACGCATCTTTGGACATGGCTTTTGGAGAGATTTAATCATTCTGTCGTTCGTGACAGTTAGTTCTTAGTGATGTTCGATCTATTTCTCTCCCCATGTCTCATGCAAGAAAATATATATGCATTTTTTACATATTTTTATACATATTTTTATATATATATTTCTTATAGTGGATTCTTTGATATAGTATTGGTACTATATTATAGGTGGTATATATTTTTAATCCTTAGCATACATTTCCCATCATCCTCGAGATTGACGAGGATTGATGACGTGACTAAATAGGTCTAGTTGCATCGAACCAACCAACAACGAGGCACAGGTATTTAATTTTGTTTGTTCATGGCGGGTTTTTCTGATTATTATTATATCTATTTGGTGTGATAGCTTTGAAAAAGCGGTGTTACAACCGCGAAACGCGTAAGCTTATTCCAGCTGATATTTTAGCACAATAAATATATATTTTTATCGAAATACCCCGCCTTGTGATTGTCAACATCCAGAACCTGACGTGGAAGAGTTTCGTGAGTAACCTGAACGGAGACGGGTGAAATCTCTCCGTATGTGTGATTGTCAGTGAAGTCCGATATCGGCTCACTGACCACGATCTATGTGAGTGAGATTCTAAATATTTGGATTTAAGTCTGTCCTCTATATACTGTACCATGTGGCGCTCTCTTATTGTTTTTTGAGGTTGAATCGTCCCCTGTACAGATATCCCAGATGTTTCCATTTGTCAATGTGTAAAAAAAATCATGTTTACCCATTGCAAGCAAGATAGCTCAACCTTATTGCTTCTCAATGTGTTGGATAAGTCTTAAATATGCATTTTACTTCTACTTTCTATATTCTATATTTCTACTAGTGATGGAACAGAATATACAAAACTTTATGTGTAACAGCACAATACTAACTCTATGTAAGAATGTTTTTCAACTCTATCCTCAGGGACCTCTAGCAAGCTATTTCTTTTGGATTTAGGGCTCGGTCCAAATGTTGGCGTTAAAACCAACATGAAGAAAAAAATGCCTTCGCGAGTTAAACAAGACCGGGTAACGTGAGATTCAAATCTTCCTTACCCAGATGAGTTAACACGCGACAGACTACAAAACACACGAAAACTACAAAACTGGAGTCGCCTACAATTTGACCTCATTGTCGATGCAAAACACACAATAAATGCAAGAAACGTCTCAAAAAAAACAAACAAGCGAAACGTCCAACGTTACCTAGTGCTCCAGCCAATCAAAGCACCCCAAAGTATCAAGTTGAGTCAAATAAACTATAAATAGACCCAAAATCACCTACGCACCTTTGTCTGTTATCGAGTTCCCGAGAGCTAGATATCAGGACCCAGGAGCGGAGGTTAGTTTTAAAGAGAGAAAGGGAGTTGAGGCGCGCACACACACAGGTGGAAGGAGAGTTTGACAGCACACATAGAGACACATAATACACTTTTGTACATACCAAATACACGCATACAAACACATACACATAGCCTATATTTTTTTTTAATAAAACACACTCACTTTATATTTTTTTTTTACAGTGTGAGTCTGTGAGTGCATGTGAGTGACAGAGAGTGAGTGAGTGTGTGAGGGCTTGAGTGAGTGTCTGGATGTGAGTGTGTGCGAGGAATGGAGACAAGTGGAGAGTAGAGAGGGGTGGGGAGTGTAGGAGGAGAGGAGGAGGAGATGCAGGTGGACATCCCTGGTTAGAGGAGGGGAGGGAGATTCCTGGGGCGGTAGGGCAGCCACCCAAGAGAAGGCACAACCAGTGCTGGGGCAGTGAGAGTGGGACGAGGGGTAGTCCCCCTGCAAAACACACAGCCAGGGCCAGTGCAGGCAGGGCTTGAGAGTCACAGCCAGGGCTCTCAACAAACCTCTGGGGGTGAGGAGGAGGAGGAGAGGGCGACAGAGCCCAGATTCACAGAGGAAGAAAACCTCGTCCTCTGTGTGGCGGTGGTCACCAGAGAGAGGCTCCTGTTCCCCAAGGGGCCTGTTGTCGGGATGGGGTCCAAGAGAAAGGCTGCCTGGAAGGAGGTCATGGCTGAGGTCAATGCCCTGTCCAACCTCAGCCGGTCGCTGGAGTCGGTGAAGAAAAGGTGGACAGACTGCAAGGCCAAGGTAACATAGTAACATAGTAATCTATGTTGAAAAAAGACTTGCGTATATTTAGTTCAATCCTTTTTCTATTTCTGTCTACCATTGTGAAGGTGAAGAGGAAGATGGGCGAGCAGGCCTTGCATGCTGCTGGCACAGGGGGTGGTCCGCCCTTGCGCGTGGAATACAGCCAGTGGGAGGAGGTGGTGTGCAGGACGATCTCCTCTGTCATGGTGCGTGGGATCCCTGGATGGAGTGACACCAGGGATGAAAGAAGCCTCCAGTCCACTGGTACGTGCATCAAGGCCCACACACACATCACACAAATCCTGACACCTAACAGACAGAGGCCAACACAGTGACACCTGAACACATGGACAGCATTACACACCACAATTCAGCCACACAGCTTGGAGGGACATCAAACAAGGACAGAATACTTGACCAACCCAGCCTGAATGGTAATGGTCAAGTCCTTGTTGAACCCCCTTCATGCTGTCCACAACAATATCATGCACAGCACAAAAACAATGCACACTGTCATGTGTCAGTCACAGATCTAACTGATATGTGTATCATAATGTCATACATAGAGTGACAAAGAGGTCAGCACACAAACCCTTGAGTGCCACAGGGATAAGTAATGCATTGTTCGACAATACATTGGCTAGTCCCCTGGCACCCAAAGGGTTACCAAAGAATAGCAAGGAGGGGAATTAGTGTGTTTCCTATTGTATTGTTACTGCATGTCAAGGCTAGGCATTGTACAGGTAGGTAGTTAGTCCAAGTGGAAGGTTCAGCTTTCTGCATCATATGTAGCCTGCAGAGTGTGGATGGCCAGGGGACATTCCCCACCATCCCCACTCTGCAGGACATATGTGATTCACAAGGTTCAATCCTGATGGGGGGTCATTCACTAGGGTGTCAGAAAGAGGTGACAATATGTACATGACAACTGCAGTGTCATCACACCTGCAATCCCTGTGTTATTCTGTGGAGCCAATGCACTGAAATCTAAACACGTGATATATCAGTGCTTAGGCTCCATAGCATAACATAGGAAAACACAGAAGTAACCCCTAATAGTACAGCATAACCATGCACGTTTGCTGTGTGTTAGGATTTTGGCTGTCCTGGGGTCCGTTCGTGTGTCCTCCAGCTGATTGGGTTGTTGGGTTCAACAGATGTTGGTTGTTATGCTTGGTGTGTCTGTTAATGTTGCTGACATCATCGGTTGGACTGTGTAGTCATTGTTCTTCACTGGTGCATTGCTGTGTTAAGAGGTCACAGTGTTTCTGCTGTTGAGGCCTAAGTGTATGACATGCAATGGGTTTGTGTCACTCAAGGTGTGATGCTTTAGTTTTGGTCACCACATGGATCCTAATGAATGGGGATAGCAAGGAGGTATATGCCTTGCCATCCCCACTGCTCAGGATACACATGATGACCAAATCTACACCACTGTAGATTAGTTGAATCAATGTATGGGATCACGTCAAGCTAAGCAATGTGTGTCAGGATGGTAACCAACGTATTGCAAAGCAATGCAATGGATACCATCCTGCCACTCAACGGTTCACATGTCAATGTAACAGTCTTGCTGCACTCCTGTCATGGCTCACATCACTGATTGAATCATGTCATTTCCCCACACAGCACACCAGTCATCCCGAGCGGAGGACTCCGGAGGTACCTCCTCTGAGGAGCCCACCACGTCCAGGGCGATGCCACCACAGCCTACACTGCAGCAGCGGCCCCACCATGGCCCCCAGGATCCACCCCACCATCACCAGCCACAGCAGCAGCAGGGCTACCAAGCCCCACTGCAGCAGGGCTACCAGGCCCCACCGCTGCAGGGCTGCCAGGCCCCACAGCAGCAGGGCTACCAGGTCCCACAGCAGCAGGGCTACCAGGTCACACAGCAGCAGGACTACCAGGCCCCACAGCAGCAGCAGGGCTACCAGGCCCCACAGCAGGGCTACCAGGCCCCACAGCAGCAGGGATACCAGGCCCCACAGCAGCAGGGATACCAGGCACCACCACCACCGGGTAGGCACCCGATGCCCAAGATGGTTGCTGAGCTGCAGCTGTCCGGCTTTGGGCCACCCCCTAGGCCATGGGGACACATGTGGCAGGAGGACACCCAGGGGTCCACATTTGAATGGCCCATGGGGTATGAGCATGTGGGGCTCCTGGGTGAGCCACAATGCCCCCAGGCAAGGGAGGTGTTCAGCCCACCACCACCAATGCCATCACCACCACTGACGCAGGTCAGCCATCTGGAGGAAAGAGGATCTGAGGGGAGTGAGGGGTCCAGGGAGCAGTACCATTTCTCCCCACACAGCACCCATGGTGTTGCAGGTCCCCCTGAGGCACTCCATGGGAGTCTGCTCCCACACGCCACACCACAGCCTCCACCAGCCTCTAGAGCCCCCAAACCTGTAACCCCCACGGGCACAGCGGTCCTTGATGCAACATGTGTGGCCACCCAGGGGGAGCAGCTGACGGTTATCAGGATGTGTGCCTGAGCACAGACGGGTGGAGCTGATCCTGGGATGAATCATGGGGTGCCTCAGGGCCATTGAGGCACAGCAGGTGGTGGCGAACATGGAGCAGCTCCAGTTTAACACCGGGATGATGGACGTCCTCGGCCACATGCTGGTCGAGATGCGGGACTCCAACCGCAGGCAGAACAAGCGGAAGGACATGGGCCAGCCATCGCGGGAGGGGTCCAGTGATGCATCACCGGCCAGCAGTGAGGCACGACCACCACCACCAGCCACCAGACCCCCTCGGGTAACCAGCCAGAGTTGGAGGGAATCCTCCTCTAAAGCACCCCCCCGACCCTCCAAAAAAAAAAAAAATAAATAAGGCCAACCTTCTCCAGGCCCTTTAAATAAATCTTTGCAATTCTTCATAACATCTGTGTCCATGCATGTTTCCTATTCCAGATGTTGTTTGTTGTTGTTTCCAATGCATTGCACAGCTATGCAGTGAACACAACTCATGTACATCTAACATGGGTGTCAGGTAATGAGTTGTCTCCAATGCATTTCACAGCTATGCAGTGAACACAACTCATGCACGATGAATGGCGTCACAAGGTTTTAGAGCAGGGGTGAACACACACACATCACATACAGACATGTTTGTCCAAGTTCAACTCACAGACATTTCAAAAGCCAAACAACATCAGTGTGTTGTTCCATGATGTGACTTGAACTTGAACAACATGAACACATTAGATACATCAACAGACCAACAACATAATCACAATTAAGGGGATAGTAATGCTTAGAATGTTTTAACAAATACGTGTCAGCTCACAGTTGTTTTTTACATAGGAAAATCACAGTGGCCTGACATTGTCAAGTGGCACTGTTGCTACACCATCCAATGGAGATTCATGGTGCTGTGACCAGAGCTGTCCATGGGATGGTGTAGCAACAGTACCACTGTACAATTTCAGGCCACTGTGAGATTCGATGTATGATGTTCAACTTTGAGCTGAAATAACTTTGGAATGCAAAGCAGGGGGAGTTCCCTTGTTTTACTCAGGGGGATGAACCCTACTAGATAGGTTACTCAAACATATTCAGTATTACTATACCTTTGAACCCTGACAGGGGAGGGGGTGATCAATGACACAAGATAGTCATATGTGATCAGCTTTGTAATTGACATGGACACCAACAGGTGATCCCCATGGACGTGGATTCAACGTGTCACCGGAACAAACTTCTTGGCCATAAGGGGTCATGCCATGGATGCCTGCAGAGGATGAAAACAAGACTGGAAGGTGCACTACAAACACAACAGTCATGCTATTGGTGACCCATCATCATACCCTTGAATGCCAGAGGTGTACCCAACACATTGGTCAGCAATGCTTTGGAGACCTTTTCCTTGCACTCCACGGGGACAGCTTGGTTATTTAACACAGAGTGAACAATCCATTGCTTGTCAGGGTGTTGTCTAGCTATCATGATCTTATGGGGTATGACAAGCAGACATATGTATATGTGAGTGGGCACACACATCAGTGTGTAAACCAAGACCCATGAAACAGAGGAGCTATTTCATGGATCTTGATCTACATACTGATGAGGTGTGTGCTCAGGGTCCGCTTGACACACATACATATGCCTGCTTGCCATCCCCTTGATGGACAACTCACATGGTCCTGAAGCCTAGACAAGGCATTGACAAGCAATGGAGTGGCGTATTCACTGTGCTACACACACACACACACGAACAAGTCAGCATGGTAGGCCTTCAGCCGGAGCATGAACAGTTGCAACAGGTGACAGCTGCTGGACAGGGGTGCTTGGAGAAGGAGGAGGAGGATGAGCCCTAGCCCTCTCACACATTCGCCTCCACTGTCATCTCAGGAACAAGCATGTGTACATACCGGTGTTGATCTATCTCTCTGTCAGTGTCTCTCTCACAGTACATCTGAGGAGGATGGGCTATCACTATTAAACAGCAGTAAGGTGTTGTTCATGTGGTCATGATGATGGGACCAAAACAAAGGGGAGGAATCACACTAGCTCTGTACATAACTCCTTACTCAAGATAAAACTGTGATCAGCTGAGGTGCACTCATAGGGATATACAATGATACCGAAGGAAGGGAAGAAAGGAACGTGTTAACCAACCGGGGACAAACCACCAGGCGGTGCCCCCCCAACAACGTGATGATAATCCCAAAAGTATGAATATGCATATACTAATCTCTATGAATATACGTAAGAGCACAAGGGGAGATCAAACTATGTAACTCTTGGAGTCATAGAGATGTTGGAATGTCTTCATGACTCCATATTCCTGTGCTGGATGTTTTTAACTGATTTGATGTATTCACTTGATTAATTTTGTATTTTGGTTTGGTATACTCCTGTAGTGTGCATCAGTTATTCATTTTTTTTTAGGGGGAGGCTCCACCTGGTGATTCTTCTCTGGTTGGTTAACCCCTTCCTTTCTTCCCTTTTTTCTGTATGATGTGGTCATGATGGACTAATGGTGAGGTGTGTGCTATCCAAGTAATTGTTTTCTGGTGTGTCTGTGGTTAGTGGTGTGATTATTTGTAATTGGTATGTACCTGTCAGGTGTGTGTTTTGTCTCCATGGACTGCTGAGGTTACATAGGTGGGCTTGATTTGTTGTTGGAGTGATAGGTGTGCATGTTGTGTTGTGTGTTAACCCCCTGTTGTTCAAAGGTGTGTTGGGATGGCTAATGTTGTGCTGCTTTGTGTTCCCCTTGTCCCTGTGGGGTTACTGGATTCTTATTGTTTGTCTGTGGCTTGTATGGTGTAGGCCAGTGGTTCACAACCAAGGTGTCTTGTGATGTTGATGCGCCATGTGCACCAGCTCAAGGTGCGTCAATTTTCCCATGTTGCTATGTTCTGCATTGGTGATTGATAATATTGATTTTACACATTTTTTGGGGAGATGTGTGTATGGGACATTTGAGGCACTATATTCTCCTCATTGCCATTGACACAGTGGGACCTGATGTTGGGCATATGTTATTTTTATTTGGGTATTCCCTTGTGCCCTCAAGGGGTGCCCTGGAATATCCAGATTGCATGTTAGGGGTGTCTTAGGTGGAGGGGTTGTGAACCACTGTTGTAGGCATTGTTGTTGTATTTGCTAGGCATTGCAGGGGTTAATATCTGATCTCTGTATGCTTGGCTTATGTCCTTGGATGAACTGCTTCTCTGTTTTATTTTCCTCTACGGTGGTTTTCTACTCTGAGTTGTGTGATGTTCGCCAAAAAAATGGGTGTTAGATTTCTGGAGGAAAATGTTGCAATTTAACTTGCGTTAGCCCTAACGCCAACATTTGAATGGCTCTCGGCTTCGCTTCTACATTGTCCTCAATGGGCGAGATCTTGATGTTCTGGTGGCGGGCGACGTGTGTTTCAGAACTACCGTTATTTCTTGCTAGTGGGAACATTTGCATTGCTTACTTGCGGTACAAAACCACCATCGCCAGTTTTTTCTGCCGATGCCAACATTTGGATCGAGTCCTTAATTCCTTGAGATCAGGTCCTAAAGACAATGCCTGTTAGGGGTCCCTGAGGATAGTGTTTGGAACCAATGATCTACAACACTGAAGATATCAGAAACTAAATGTATATATATCACAACATTAGAACACGAATATCCAAGGTAATCTTATGTGATCTGCTACTCTAGTATGTATAGGGAAGGATTAAATAAAAGATTGACTGCAGACCAATCATCCTGCCACTAATTGAGCACAATAAATACCTAGGAGGATGATGCACTAATGTATGATAAACAGGTAATAATGTGGAGAATACTTCTCCAGTGATATCACTTCTCCAGTTCCTAAGTTATTCTATGGAGCCTATGCACTAAGAATTCTCAAGTGGGAGTGGTCTTAGTGCATAGGCTCCATAGAATAACATAGGAATTGGAGAAGTAATATCACTGGAGAAGTCATCTCCACATTATCACTTTTTTATCCCACCTTAGTGCATAACCACCTGGTCATGAATGAGAAGAAAACTAGAGCTTTAAAGTGGACCTGCTAAATTTCCTGGGAAGAGAATCAAAAACTGCCTATATGTTGTGTTAACAATTTGTTTGTAATATAAACAGTTTTTGAGAAATTAACCTTTATTTGTTGGTGGCATAGTGTGGCACTTTATGCAAATTTTTTTCTGTGCTGGCTCAATATTATCACATAGACAAAGCCCACTCATGGGGCCAGCTCTAATAGCAAAGTAAATTATGGAACTAATTTGCATGCTTTGCATAGAATTATCAAGCCCCACAAAGTGCCAACAAAACGTAAAAGTTGATTTCTCATATTAAGTTAGATATGTGATTTTTCCACATTAGTTATTTCACATTTGATGTATTTGCCCAGCAAAATACGAAACAAAAACGTTTAATTCTATATAGAGGGAAACAAATGATTCTGCAGTATGAACCATCATTTTTCACATGATATGGCCAGATTGCCTTTTTCACTCTGAATACAATAATCCCAGAGGGTCTAAATTAAAATGCCTGCTAAGCCTCTATGAGTTCCTAGCATAATTACACTTCAAAGAATGCATTCCTATCTGCTCTGCATAATACAGCTTTTCTAAGGAGGCCCTTTGTAGTCTTTAGGGAAAACAGCTCTCTGCTTTCTCACTTATAGATCACTTCCTATGATCACACTCTTAAAGTGTTGAGTTCATGAAATTAAAGAAATTCAATAATAAAATAATTAAGACACTGCAATTTTTATAATTTAAAGGATATAACAATGACATTACACATCCAGGTCAGATTAATTGAGATGGACTTATTCCTTGATGAAATGCAGCATGGAAAGAGGTGCCAAAGTTTGCTGACATTTCTCAAAGAAGGCAAAAACAATAAAATCAGTCATTGTCCAATGCTGGATAGAAAATTACCTTCTCTGTATGTAATGCAGGATTGCCCAACTGGCAGCCTTGAAGGTGCTTTTGGATATCCCATGGGCTTGCTGAGAACTCCATAGATTGAATAGTTTTGAACCGCAGAGGCAGGTACAAATCCACCAGTGCAGCCCATTTTCTGATGTTAGCCTCCAAAATATGCAGCTGCAGTATTAGGTATGCATAAGCATGTATACTCACTTTAGTTCATACCAGAGGACACATTGTAAGAGACTAATACGATCAAGCCCTGCATGTCTCCCCTATACAAGGACATTGAAGTAAAGTTATTATAATCATTCTGCTCCTTGGAGTTGAACACGGTACAGCATTTTCAGACTTCTAGCTGTTGGAGACTAAAATTCCCTTCATTCCAAACCAGCCAACAGCTAAAAACAATAAATTAAGTAAAAAACACATTTCTGTATATAATAATCAAAACAGGTGCAATTCTGGAGCAAATCAACCACACCACAGGGGAGAGAAAAAATCCCATTGAGCTTGTGATCCGTTGAATGCTAAAGAGGTCTCCAATATACTGGTAAGCAATGGTTTGGAGACCTCTCAAGCATTCAGGTAGTTAAAAAAACCTTTAAATCAATGGTAATTTAGATAATTTTAATTTGTCTCCTATGGTGTATCTGATTTGCTCGAGAATTTCACCTCTTTAGCTTACTGAACACTGTCCAAAATGTTAGTATAAATGTATACTGCCATCCCCAAAGCACAGCATTCAGTTATTAATGATTTTATATATATTAAACAGAATAGTGCCTTTGGATTTATGTTTTAATATAGTTGAAAATATAGTTACATCTTTTGTTTAAAATATGGAAAACATGAACATTAACTTCTTAATGATACATGACTTTTCAGGACCGTTACACCAGCCAGGACATTAAGGACCGGTGATGGAATTCTGGGAATGGCAGCGCAGCTGCATGTCACTCTGCCATGCCAAAATGCATTGTGGCAAAAAAGGAGTATTATGGTCCTTAATAGCCGCCCTCCCCCGGATTGAGTGGCCGTTAAGGGGTTAATGTTACATCATTATAGGCAAGTGGGATCCTTTAATAATCTAAGTTTACCCTTTGAGTTATTGGGAAGACAGTAAAGCCGTAGATTTTTTTGTATTAAAACCTATATATCATAAGGCTTTTTCTGCTTAGTGAAACAAGGGTACCTCCCATTGCAGGCAGTTGCTTTTTTTGAAAGTTATAACAGTTCAAAATGTTTATACTCTCTGGAAACAGAAATCTAGGGAACTTACTTCCTGAAAGATCAAACTGACAGGAAGTGTCTCAGTACTTACTAGCACATTCTCTGGAGAATTGTCATCTCTGACTCACCTCTTCCACAGAATGCAACAGAATAACTAAAGGAAATCTAGCCACTGCAGAGCAATGTTGCTGTAAAAAAACAACAATTTAAACTGTATTAACTCTGGAAAAATAAATCTCCCAGCAGAGTGACTAGTCCTGTTTTAATCAACAGCAAAAGCCCTGCAATGTGTTTTTTCATTAAAAATGTTTATTTTATAAGGCGTTTTTCATCTGTGTTTGGAGGTTTTATGGATTAACCCCTTAAGGACCATTGACATGGCAGGACTGTCACGCTGGTCCTGCACTTAAGGACCAGTGACGGTCCTGGCACATCACATACTTTTACTCACCTCGCTCCGGAGCGATCTCTTTCAGTCCCCTGTTCGGCGTGCCACCCCACGTGATCAGTCACGTGGGACATCACATCAAAGTTTCCTATCTGGTGCTTAAAGGACAGCACACCCTGTGACCACTGGTCCTTAAGGGGTTAAACTTTATTTTCATGTCTACTGTTACTCACTATGGACTAGGGGGTAGATTCTATTACAGGTGCTAAATGTTAACACCCGTTTTATCAAACATTTTCTTATTGAAGTCTATGGGGAAAACTGGAGATAAAAGCAGAGATAAAGAGCTAGATTCTATTACAGGTGCTAATTTTATCTCTGCTTTTTCCATAGACTTCAATAGGAAAATGTTTGATAAAACAAGGGCTAGATTCTATTGCAGGTGCTAAATGTTAACACCCCTTTTATCAAACATTTCCCCATTAAAGTCTATGGGGAAACCTGGAGATAAAAGCAGAGGTACAATTAGTACCTGTAATACAATCTAGCTCCAGGTTTTAACATTTATCACCTGCAATAGAATCCAGCCCAAAATTAGCACCTGTAATAGAATCTAGCTCCAGGTGTTAAGATTTATCACCTGCAATAGAATCCAGCACAAAATTAGCACCTGTAATAGAATCTAGCTCCAGGTGTTAACATTTATCACCTGCAATAAAATCCAGCCCAAAATTAGCAGAATCTAGCCCTAGATTTTATTGCTGGTGCTAAATGTTAACACCCGTTTTATCAAACATTTTCCTATTGAAGTCTATGGGGAAAACTGGAGATAAAAGCAGTGATAAAAATAACACTTGTAATAGAATCCAGCCCTAAATGAGTACTTTTCATTTCAGGCATAACATTACAATAAGTATATTCAAGATAAGAATGATTTACAATGGAACAGTACCTATAGTTATCTTGGATCAAATGCCAACTCTGTACAACTAAGAGCCAGATTTAAAGGGATAGTAATGTTTCATAATAAAAGCAGCTCTAATTAATCATCATAGTATTTGGACTTTGGAGAGTGTTATTTCAATTCTGTCATAGTTGTAGTTCCAGAGTAATTCAATGACAAAGTGTCCCCCTCCCGCCCCTTTTACTGATGTCACACTGTTCAGCCAGATCAGAAGGGAGGTGCCCAGGTAGACTGCAGAGAGGGACAATCTTCAATTAAGATAAGGGAAAAACCTGAAAAGCTTGTCAAGAGGGGCAGGGATTTCATTGTTTTCATAGGAATAAGAGTGTCCCCTTCTGTTATCTGTCTGGTCTATGGACTGCATTCCACATCTGAGAAGAGATTGCTTACATTAGGTAAAAGGGGTGGGAGGGGAAATTTTGCTTGTGAATATCTCATAAACCATAAAGGTTTGAGAGATAAGACTTATATCATTCTTCATGTTTTTTTTAATGCCTACAAAATAAAATAAAGTTAATAAAGTATTACTATCCCTTTAAAGGATGCTTACACAAAAAAACAGCTGATGGCAGTTTTATGAGCATGGTAAGCAATTCAAAAAGCCATCTTATGAACAGCTAACAGTATTTATTTTTTAAAGGAGCTTTACTGAGAATTAAGAAGGTTAACAATCATCATAAAAGAATTCAAACAATATGAGAAACAGTATAAAGACATGAAATAGACAAAATGTAGTTATAGCCTAACAGGTCAAATACTGTCAATATCAAAATATAAGGAACAGCAGTATAGGGGTGTCATACAAGTAAGGTATAAGCCATGATTAAGACAAATTGCATGGAATACATTTCTCAGACCTAGTTTGGGAATTTGTAATCTGCACAAGTATAACTGCAAAGGAAAGCAGTAATTACAATACGAAATCTGGTATGTAGGTCAAAAGAATCAAGCTCTGTCTCATATCAAAAGAAGAAGAAGGTGAAGTATGAAAAGGAAAAATGTATCAATATGATACAAACATATATGGAAATTAAAGTAATGGAAGAAAAAAGAGAGGAGAGAGTATAGGGGGTGAGAAAGAAATGTCAGTATGGGACCATAGATACTAGAATAGAAAGGTAGAGGAGGGGGAGTAGAAGAGGGAAATGGGATGGGATGAAGGGATTGGGAAGGAGGAGAATGATGACTACAGTAAAAACCATTTTGGACTGCATTACTCCCAAATCCTTTTCACTAGTAGATTTCCCAGAGAAACACCATTTAAACTATATGTTGCATTTTTATTATTATAACCAAAATGCATAACTTTACACTTGTCTATACTGAATCTCATTTGCCATTTGCCTGCCCAGTTACCCAATTTGTCCAAATCCTCTTGTAATGAAGACACATCCAGTTCAGACTTTATTACCCTACTTAATTTTGTGTCATCGGAAAACACTGATAATTGGCTCCCTATGCCCTCTGGGAGATCATTAATAAACAAATTAAAAAGAAGAGGACCCAGGACAGATCCCTGAGGTACTCCACTTATCATGTTTATCCAGTTGGAGAACTTGCCATTTACTACCACTCTTTGCATTCTATCTTTCAGCCAATTTCCAATCCATGCACAAACGTTTGCCCCTAAGCCTATTTCATTCAATTTGTAAACTTTTGTGTGGAACCGTATCAAATGCCTCGGCAAAGTCTAAATACATTATATCAACGGCTGCTCCCAAATCTATATTTTTACTCACTTTTTCATAAAATGCAATCAAGTTAGTTTGACAAGACTTGTCTTTCACAAAGCCATGTTGACTTCTGTTAATGATATTCCTGTTCAAGATGAATTATTGAATATATTCCCTTAGCAACCTATCCCTACCACAAATGTCAAGCTTACAGGTCTGTAGTTTCCCGGCTGGGATATTGATCCCTTTTTAAATATGGGCACCACATCTGCTTTACGCCAATACGTGGGCAACATATCTGAAATAAAAGAATCCCTGAAAATCAAAAGTAACGATCTGGCCAGGGCCTGGCTTAGCTCTTTAAGTACCCGTAGGTGTATACCACCCGGTCCCAGGGCTTTGTCTACCTTAACACCATTCAATTGTTTTAACACTTTTTCTTGGGTTAGCCAATCCCATGCTTGCTGCGCCTGTTCTGTAAAAGCAGTTTGCAGGTTCTTGTCCATTGGGTCTTCCTTCGTAAAAACAGAAGAAAAGAAATTATTTAAAATATCTGCTTTCTCTCTGTCCCCATTGACCATCTCACTCATTTCAGATAAACAGGACCCAACATTATCAAACTTTAATGTTTTGTCATTAATGTATTTAGAGAATTTTTTGGGTTGCTCTTGCTCTCCTTAGCAATAATTTTTTCATTCTCCAGAATAATTTAATTGCCTTTTTACAGGTTTTGTTGGAATTTTTGTATTTTGCAAATGCCTCTGCTGATCCCTCAGCTTAATAATGTTTAAATGCTGCTTTCTTGTTATTTATTTCATGAATTACTTTAATCGTTAGCCACATTGGTTTTAATTTGCTTCTTTTGTATTTGTTTCCAAAGGGGATACATTTATATGTATATTTTTGCAATGTTATTTTGAAGGCATTCTACTTACCTTCTGTGTTTTTTTCCAGAAAATATTCTATCCCAGTCAATGAGACCAAGGGATAAATTAATCCCACTAAAGTAGGCCTTTTTAAAATTCTGTGTTTTGGTGGAACCCATACCAAATTGCGTTTTTGAATTAATCTCAAACAATAACATGTTATAGACACTATTCCCCAAGTGCTCCCTTGCTTGGATGTTAGAGATAAGTTCTTCATTGTTAGTTATTACCAGATCCAGACATGCATGCCCTCTTGTTGAGGTATGTACTAGTTGAGACAAAAACTTGTCATTCAACAAGTTCAGAAACTTACTGCTTTTAGCAGAATTAGTTGTTCCATTTTTCCAATCTATTTCTGTATAATTAAAATCCCCCATAATTATAGTTCTCCCTATTTGAGAAGCCTTTTCTATTTGCATTAATAGCTGTGATTCTTCAATGTCACCAATGTTTGGTGCTTTATAACAAATACCCACTAATATTTTCTGGGCAGTTTTACCCCCAGTGACTATTTCAACCCACAGGGATTCCACATGTTCACTACTGTCATCACATATATCTTCCTGCAAATTAGGCAATAATGCTGGTTTGACATACTGACAGACCCCACCACCTCTTTTGTTTGACCTATCTTTTCTAAATAACATGTAGCCCTCCAAATTGATTGACCAATCATGTGTGTCATCCCACCATGTTTCAGTTATGCCTATCAAGTCATAGTTTTCGATTTCAGCTACCAGCTCCAGTTCCCCTATTTTACCAGTTAAACTTCTGGCATTTGCAAGCATACAATTTATGCCACTGCTATGTTTCATTTGTGATTTAATTTTGATGTGGTTTGTAGGCTTCTCCCTATCATCTGTACTAACCCCGCCCCCAGATCCACCTACCCGGTTATTAACTATATCACCTTCCCTTTCTATACTGTCTAGCCCAGTATTTATTGGCCTCCCACCCCCTTCCTAGTTTAAAATCTCCTCCAACCATCTAACCATCCTCTACCCAAGCACCTGAGACCCTCTTGCATTCAGGTGCAATCCATTCCTACTATAGAGATTGTACCCCAAAGAAAAATCAGCCCAGTGCTCTAAAAACCCAAAGCCCTCCTTCTTACACCAAGACGTAAGCCATGCCAACGTAAACGTTGATTAGGAGCCAGGGGTGGCGTTGTGGGCCACTGAACAATGCTGGGCACAAGGGGGGATCTATTTGTAATGCTTCACACATAACAACAAGCAACACTACAGGGATATGGACCTTAAAAAAAACCAACACAACATGGAATGGAACAATGGGGGTTATCACACAACACGGACACCTGCAAATACAAAACAAGCTCACCTGTGCTACATCACCACATGATCCAGGTGCAACCTGCACCCCACAACTTCACACCCACAACTAACAGAGACACAGCAATCAGAACACACCACATTTTAAAACACAGACACACCTGCAAACACTTACCTGGACAACAAACACCTTCCCATTGGCCATCACTCACCTCATCACCACACCTACTCAACACCCTACCAGGTACTTAAAGGGACAGCTCACCACACTCATTTGTGTCTTATTTTCTTCTTAGGGAGAGAGAGAGAAATAACAATAAGTATATTGGGATACTTATTGATGAGACGACTGCGGAGAAGGCGTGCAAGGGCGAGAGTTAGGGAACACCAGCAAGCCCCAGACACACCTGATCAACAGCCTTAACCTGTTGCGAGTGAGGAGGCTCTGGCTCAAGAGCCACACAGGAGCCCTTCCCCACCTGGAGGACAGCACCTACCTGCAGATGCACAGCTACAGCAACAGGATGCTCCCCAGCTGCCACAGGGACCCCTGCAGCAGTTGAGGATGTATAGACGACCACCAAGCCCAGGGTATACCTCCCAAGGGTCACCATCTTCAGAATGACCGATGATGAGGTGATTGATCGCTACAGGTTGAGGTCACAAAGCATGATTGCCTTGTATGAGGTCATCAGGGATCAGATGGACCCCATCTACATCCATAACCATGCCTATCTGGCCTGCAAATACTCCTGTGTGCCATACACATCATGGCAAGTGGCGCCTTCCAGTTCACTGAGGGTTATGCATCTGGCATGTCACAGGCCACATTCTCCAAAGTGCTGGCCCAGGTCTTGCCAGCCCTCAAAAGCAAGGCCAGTACATACATACATACATTTCCCCACCACTGACATGGAGTGGATACATCTGAAGCAGGGCTTTTACGCAAGGGGAGGCATGCCCAAGGTCATGGGTGCTATAGATTGCACCCATGTCCGAATCAGAGCCCAAGCACATGATGCACATCTATTCATCAACAGGAGGAACTTCCATTCCATGAATGTGCAGATGGTGTGTGACAGCAACATGAGGATTATGAATGTCTGTGCAAAATATCTTGGCAGCTGTCATGATTCGTACATTTTCCAAAACTCCTCAGTACAACATCATTCACACAACATGCGCTCCCTGTCTCACATGTCACTCATTTTCCATAGGTGATGCTGGCTATGGATGCAAATCCTGGCTACTGACCCTGGTCACCAATCCCCAATCATATGCCCAGGAAAGATACAACCAGGCTCATGGCAGAATGAGGAATGCCACTGAGCAGACATTTGGCCTCCTTAAGTCTCGATTCAGATGTCTGGACCACTCGGGGGGGTGACTGCAGAATGCCCCAGGAAAAGTGTGTGACATCATAATGGCGTGTGCAATACTGCACAACATCGCAGTGGACACCAGGCTGGTGGATGTTATCCAGACCCCCCCATACCTGAAGTGCCTATGGACATCACCCATGTTGAGGAGACACTGAGAGGGGCACAGATCAGAGACCAGCTCATCACGGACCATAACGCAGGCATTCAAACAATCCATGCAAGTCCTCCATCAGTCCTGTTAATTGATGCCAACACACTAACCACACCGCACATGATGTTCTGTTTCACGCCACAGGATCACTGACACAGCACTGCACTGGCAGCAGTGTGGCCCCAAACATCATCCATACCACGGACGTGGCATATTGTGTGTGGGGATTCCATAACCATCTTCCATTCCCTTCTCCACGTTGACATAGATACCTCAAGGATATCACGCACACCAAGGTACAACACTATCACGGTCCCCGTGATCCTGTGTGTCACTCTTTGCTGTGCTGCTCCCTGATTGGCTGAGCTGTGTGGGCCCGCCCCTGGTTACCCTTTTTATACTGGTCGCTGGCACCAGTCTGGTGCCCTTTCTTGGTGTTCCTGAGCCTTGCTGCTGTTCTCTCCGTTCCTGATTTCCGTGTACCGACTTGGTCTGCTTGAGACTCTCCTGTGTTCCTGCCCGTTGCTGATCCCGCTTGTCTACGAACCTGCTCTGGTATCCGACCCGGCCTGGCTGACGTTCCTGCTTGTTGCTGATCCAGCGTGTCTACGACTCTCCACAGTTCCCGGTTCCAGTCTATCTACGTTCCTGCTGCTGAAGACTGGGCGACATTCTTACTCCTGGAGTCGCGCTCGTGCTCGAGACTGACCTTAACCCTTGAGTCACTGTTCACTGTCAAACGCTACTGAGCTATACTACTGCTGAGTCTCCTTAAGCTTGCAGAACGATATCATCAGGGCGATTCCGATTGCTGAGCTGATTCCTTGCTGTGCCTCACCTCCTACCAAGTGCTTAGTTACCCGTTCAGTGCTACGCTACTATTGCTGAGCCGGCCGCTTGGGCCTGAGAGACGGCGGCTCATAATCCATCTATGAACTTGTTACGCCCGTGGGGGCTATCCATTATTGCTCTAGCGTTCTGGGTCAGTTCTACCGTGCAAGTCGAGTGCTCTCCTACAGACTTGGGGTTGACTCCTCATACTTATACAAGCTTCAGCTACACCTTGGGCTTGCCCACACCACAACAAAGACTGATGAGGACTGAGTTAACTATTATGTGTCCCTGTCTGGGTTACCAGTCCTAGTATATTATTTCTTGTACATATATTCTACTCTGTCTGTTCTCAGTATACTGGCCTGTAAGGGCCTAAACACTTGTTCTTGTTTACCCTGTGTGCCTGTAGAGGGCGATATTGTTCATTAATTTATTTAATAAAACTACGTTTTACCATACCCTCTGTCTGAAGTGTCTGAAAACCGTAACAAACACATAACCCATATTCAGCATCTTCCAGGACTTGATTGACAGCAACTAACGTGATTTGCCATAGAAACCATGGTAGCCTTGTCGCAAAAGAGTGTTATCTAATGTAATGTGTTATCCAATGTAATGTTGTTACATTTCAATTTTATATTTTAACTTTATGTGTATGTTTTAGTTTACATATATACGAGGATTGTATTTAGTTGTGCACTACCATACGGCATTTCGGATTCTCCTGAGGTTTGAGATAATTTGTTTTGGAGTCTTTTAGAGTTGGATTTTACTTGGGCAGAATTCGTATGCTATATTGGTATTCTATTGAAGAGTTTGGTGTGAGATAGAAAGATACATTGTATTTGTTTGATTAGACATTTTATCACTTTTTGATACATTGTGTACATAAGCACTGGAGTTTTCTTTGAATATACATTACAAAGCAATGGTTTGTGTACTCCCCTGTAACGGAAAAGATTAACCCCTTAAGGACCGGGAAAATCTGAGGTCGTTTTACTTTAAGGACCGGAGCAATTCTGTCCTTTTTGACTATGTCTTTGTTCAACAGTGTTTTCCCTCTAAGTCTTTTATTCCACCCCCATAAATTAATTACTGCTTTTTTAAGCACAAATAGGGCTTTCTTTTGATACCCCACATATATGGCTAACCCACCATTTACTTTATGAAAAATTTTTAAAAAAGTAAAAAAAAAACACCATTTTTGTTTTTTCTCTTGGGATCAATTGGGCACCTAGTGTTAAATTTTTATGGAGACTGCATGAAAAGCATGACCGGTCAGTCATACCTACAAAATGTGCAGTTAAAAGTGGCCACTGTCCCCCCTGGGTGAAAATCCCCATGTCCCTTTTTCCCACCCTATTTTAACACTTTTTTATCCCTGACATTTGGCGGTGTGTATAAGTGTATTACATGTCTCCACAACAATCACACGTCCAATATTGTTTAATGATATGTTTGTTTGTTTTTTAACACAAGTGTGTTGTGTTTAAAAAAAAAAAAGTATATCATTGCAGGTCAAAAATTGACCTACATTTAGCCAGCCTCCTTCACCAGCAGTGAAGGGGTTAATACCCCCAGCTGCTGTATTTTCTGTTACCACTAGGTGTCTCCTCTCTACTTCTCTCTCCCTTACTTTGATAGCAAGGGAGACAGACGTAGAGGAGACACTCAGAGTCAGCATGCTTTGCATGTTGACTCTATTTCTCACAATGCCGGTACATGTGATCGCTGCTACAGCGATCACATGAATCGGCACAAGCAAGAAGGGTTGAGACTAAACGCCCCTGTCTCAGAGCGCTCAGTCTCAGCCTGGAATAAATTATAGCAGCGTGCATGGAGGCACGCTGCTATCATTTAAGCCATGACGGTCCTGGACCATCATGGGTCCTTAAGGGGAGAACAACCCATGATGGTCCAGGACCGTCATGGGTCCTTAAGGGGTTAAGGGGATAATGATGTGGAAGCTGTTGCATGACGATCAGTTTGAGGGTGCTGCTCCAAATCCTGTCCTCTTGTCCCACAGGTATCCATAGCATGATCCACCCTTGAACAGAGAAGTTTCCATGTGACTGGACTGAAGCCATGACAACAATTCCATGAAGCTCACTTCTTGATGTTTCAAGTGATTGTGTTGGTGATGCAATGCTTGACCTGATGTCACAGCAACATCTACTGGAACATTCACATATCCACACAAGAAGACACGAATTTATGTGTGTACTAACATCCAGGTATAAAACCTGTACAGTATGAATGCTCAGCTACAGAGCTAACAAATCTTGTGGACAACACATGAGCAGCTCAGTAGTGTTTCTAAGGTATTCATCACCTCTTCAAAGTCCAAGTCCCACTCAGCCACACACACCTGTTTTGAGTACCCAGCAACACAGGTAAACATCCACAGTGTTAGATATGACGAGTACCTCTGGTGCTGCTCCTGCTGTAAGTGCTGCACCTTTGACACCTAGTAATAGTGGCAGTAGAATTACACCAACATCTACCTCCAGCAGTAGTAGTAGCAGAAACCACACATGACAGACAAAGCCAGGACAAATATTTGTATGACAATGGTAAAAGTATACACACAATTCACACCATGCCAGTCCCCCACCACCACTACTACAATACATATCTGCCACATTGTAGGTTGTATTTATTTTTTTATTACTTGATATCATCATGAATAAGTGCCAGTGTCACTTAAGCAAGAAAGGGCTGTGGGCAAAGGACAAATGCATTCTGCAGGCTAACACATTTTCAAGCCATATTTTGCTGTAGGACTCACAACTTTGACTTTCAGACACTTATTTCTAAACTTCAGCCCTCAGAAGAAGTAATATTACAGTGGGAAATGTAGTACCTATAGGAAATATAGGCAAAAAAGTGTTAAAATAGGCAAAAAATGTGTTAACATAGGTGGGAAATTTGTTAAAATAGGCAGAGGACATTTTTGCATAGGCAGAAATGAAAAATTTTTCACGGGAAAAGCGAACAATCGGCACGTTTTCGTGAAGAGTCATGCAGGAAATTTTTCACACTTTTCGTCTGCCCCTAATATCCATAGATGTTCCCTTATACCCTGCATTCAATTACTCTCCACCACATTGCCATATGTGGCCAGTGCACAATGTGCAATGGGTGGACACAAACTGTCAGATCATGTCCTCTACAGACTCAGCTTGTAGGGGAGGTAACTTTGGAAAATGTGGTATGCCAGAAGAGGAGTTAGAGGACCCTGAGGGTGCTGGGATGAGGATAGTTTGTATGTCTTCACACACATGGACCCTAGCACAGGAAGATGATGATGATGCAGGTGTTATGCTCAACATTGAACTTTCAGGCTCAGCAGGGTTTCTTTAGACTTCCACCAGGATTTCCACCTATGTTCTTTCTGTGCTAGGTGAGGGACAGGGGGCACATCAATTGCATCTTGTCTTAATTTCTTTTTTAAGGTATTTGCATTTCACATGCTTAACATAAATGTCAGGGTTTCTATGCTGCATGTGCTTAATGATGGCAGTTGTGCCAAGGTGCATCCCCTCCTATCCCCTTTTCACAGCCTTTTTACAAATAGTGCACAGTGCAGTCACTGATGACTGTACAAGGGAAAATATTCCCACACCCATGATTTAAGTGAGGGGAGAGTAGAATGGCCTTCTTCTCTACAATCAAATTCACTGTCTGGGGTAGGTGATGCTGCTGCCCCAACATCATCACTGGAGCTAGGACCAGAATTATTGGTGGCAAGCTGGAAGAAGCCAGTCCAATGGTGGACACAGTGGTCAATGGCACACTTGCCCTCTCATCACCATCCTTCTGCTGCAGATGAAAGCAGCAGGAATTATCACAGCAGAAAACTACACTGCTGGTGGTGGCTATGATGTTCATCCCCATTTACATTTCTTTCTCCCATTGCTTTTTGATTTCCTCCAAAAATGCCATCATGCTTTCCTTCACCCTAGGTGCTTGACCACCACCACCACCCTCACTCTTAAGACCCCCACCAGTCTCTAGCTGCTCTATAGTGGTGGGTTTGCTTGTGGATTACAAGTGTGGCTGAGGGTCCCTGCTGTCACACTTGCCACCTCCTCCTCAGAAGAAGGCCCAATGGTAGCAGTAAAAGCAGGCACAGGCAACTGCCCTGTGTTTCTGACACAGCTATCCAGTTCTGCCTTCTTCTAAATTTGCCCTCAGATCCAAATCCTATAACATAGGAATTGGAGAAGTGATATCACTGGAGAAGTTATCACCTGTTTAAAACCTTATTATCACACTTAAGTTCATACCCCCCAAGGGGGTTATGCTCTAAGGTGGGATAAATGTGTGTTAAAGAGGTGATGAAGTGGAGGTGACTTCTCCAGTGTTAAAAACACTGTAGTGTTATAAAGTCATCAGTGCATTGGCTACATAGAATAAAATTGGACTTGAAGAGTTTATCACACTGAAGAAGTGATATCTAGTTTATCACCTCTTTAGCACACTTTAGTGCATCCCTCCCAGATTGTGGTGGGTCAAGGTGTAATAGGTGATACACTGGAAAGTGCTTCTCCCTTGTGATAAACTCTGTAAATCCTATGTTATATTCTGGAGCCTATGCATTATGATCCCTCAACTTGGAGAAACCTTAGTTTTTTAAGGTATTTACATTTCACATGCTTAACATAAATGTCAGGGTTTCTATGCTGCATGTGCTTAATGATGGCAGTTGTGCCAAGGTGCATCCTCTCCTATCCCCTTTTCACAGCCTTTTTACAAATAGTGCACAGTGCAGTCACTGATGACTGTACAAGGGAAAATATTCCCACACCCATATATTCTGGAGCCTATGCATTATGATCCCTCAACTTGGAGAAACCTTAGTGCATTGACTCTATAGAATAACATGGGAGCTGGTAAGTTTATCAAACTGGACAGGTCATATCCACTTTAGCACCTCTTTATCCCCATAATGAATGAGGAGTGAATCCAGTTGTGATTTTGGAAACATGATCCCACTAGAGGCAAACATGAGAATGTTTTCAATGGGGTATGTTTGGTTTTCTCTGCTTCTGGGTTGGTTTTTGTGTTAACCCTTTGAGTGCCAGAGGGGTACAGAATTAAATCATTTTACCAGGAAGGATATATTGAGATTGTGTCTCATTTTCTAGTGTGTCCTGGACACATGTTACCTACCTCAGAAGGGTGAAAGGCTGAATTGACTTCATAGGTGCAACCATGAAGTTTGAACATTTTTTGTGATTGGTGCATTAACTAACCAAGCTATTTCACTGTTTTCTTCTGTTATCTTCATCAATTGCTTAATCTGAGAAATCCTTAAATTCTGGCCTGTTGGCGGAGCTTGAGGATCAAACATGGAAACCCTTGGGGTATATCATCGCACCATCTTATATCATAAACTCACAACAAATAGGGGATCATTGCCACCTTAAGCTCCCACGTATGCCAACCAAGTAACAGAGAGGCAATGCTATTTACAAATCATATTTCTTTAAAGCATATACTTTATATAAAAATATAACAACTCTCAAGAGATTAATCATAAATTAGGGGTATGGATATGTGTTTGTTTCCAAAATTATATCTATATACAGTATCATGCAAACAACTATTTATTTTAATTCTTAAAATCTAGGGTTAACAGCATGCAAAAAAAACAAATGAATGGGCATGTTTCTAAAGTGCATAAATATGAGGAATCAGCATTTTCAAAGGGATAGTAATACTTTGTTTTAACTTTATTTTATTTTGTAGGCATTAAAAAAAACATGAAGAACAATATGTCTTATCTCTCAAACCTTTATGGTTTATGAGATATTCACAAGCAAAGTTTCCCCTCCCGCCCCTTTTACCTAATGTAAGTAATCTCTTCTCAGATGTGGAATGCAGTCCATAGACCAGACAGATAACAGAAGGGGACACTCTTATTCCTATGAAAACAATGAAATCCCTGCCCCTCTTGACAAGCTTTTCAGGTTTTTCCCTTATCTTAATTGAAGATTGTCCCTCTCTGCAGTCTACCTGGGCACCTCCCTTCTGATCTGGCTGAGCAGTGTTACATCCGTAAAAGGGGCAGGAGGGGGATACTTTGTCATTGAATTACTCTTGAACTACAACTCTGACAGAACTGAAATAACACTCTCCAAAGTCCAAATACTATGATGATTAATTAGAGCTGCTTTTATTATGAAACATTACTATCCCTTTAAAGGTATGAGAAAATAAATGTACGATACATATGCATATACAAATAGCAGACCTATGCATTTGCCACATATCAATATTCTGGCACATTTATTGTCAACAGTTTGTGGACTGGGGATTATATTTTATGTGCTGCACACATGTTTTGATGCAGACAATTAAAAAAAAGTTTAAAAATAGCCTCTAGCAATGGAGCTGCCATAAAAATAATGAACTTCCAAGGAAATCACCAATTTAATAGTTTTATTGTAGTTCTATTATTATTTTACAAGTCATTTAAAGTAAGGCATTAAATAATAATGAAAATGTGGTGATTAAACCAACTTTTCTAAACCATTCTGAATAACTAGTTTCTAACCTTTCAGTCAATATCCATCTTAAGTCTTCCTCTGGGATTAACATTGTAACACTAAGCTCAACCATTTATTTGCCTTAAAGAACACATTCATTTATCTGCTTTATAGAATTTATACATTGGATGAATGTCACTGGTGCTGATTTTATTCATCAGTTAATTGCTATGCCACCTGGAGCTGAGGCTTTTAAATATGCAGCTTTTAAAAGATTCAGAAAAGGATCTCAATTATTCTTTAATTTGTTCCTTGAATTTAAAGTAGGGATGGCTGGCTTAATCAAACATTGTCTCAATTCCAATGGGACATGTCTAGTTACCTTATAACAAGGTAAGCTTTCATTTAATCATATGATATGATAATTTCCAACTTTTAACTTGGCAATCCTGTTACTTACAATCAATTTTCAACTAGGAAAAAAATAAACATTGTCTCTTTACCAAAATCCCAATAGGGAAAATAGCCCTTTTTAACAAGTTGCTGTTAATACAACACAGAGAATTTCTCTGCAGGAATCCTATAAACTGCCTAATTTGACAATTCTGATCAGCTCAATGAAGCTTTTCACCAGTCTTTTTTGGCATACAAGGCTGCTGATAATGAGAACACCCACTGACAGATAGGAAACTCTCACATTCAAAATGTTGTCATTCATCTAAAAAATAAGCTGGAGATTAATAGAAATTGTGTCCCCTGCAATTTAACCACAATTTACAAAACTGCCACAGTTAGTGACGTTTGTTTATGCAGTTTGTGACACAGTTTAAAATTGTTACATGCCTGTTTGCAGTTACCAAAGCTAAGCAATCATAACAATAATTCACTTCTTATATTTCATGTTTGGAAATGTCATTTTGCATTAGGAAATTATTTTATCTCAATTAACACTGGAATGGTCTACATCTGGGATTAATATATTTTTGTGATATAAAAAATCAACACATCAGAATTTCTACAAAGTAAAAGTGCATTGTAGCATACAAGATTAAATATGATACAGCATATCATTTAAACTCGATACTCTTCATAGTGTATATGACTATATATAGATAGTGACCAGTACAGGGATGTTAAACTGGTGATTTTGTTCAGAATGTAGCTGCTGTTGATCCACATCCTGCATAAATATTCCATAGCTCTCATAAGGTTATATAGTTACAACGTAAATTAGGTTGAAAAAAGACACACGTCTATTAAGTTCAACCTTTGCCACAGTATAACAAAGAAAACGAATTATATAAGCCTACCACACTCATAAATGGGTATTACTATGTTTACCAGAACTTCTGTTTTGCTTACTAATATTCAATGTAACCCCTGTATGTTTCCTTCTGCTAGAAATGCATTGGATCTTCTTTTAAACGTATCCATTGTATCTGCATTTACCACATGCTTGGCCAAGGAATTCCACAGTTTAATAGCCCTTACTGTAAAAATACCCATTATCTGCTGAAATTGAAACCTCCTTTCCCCTAATCTTAAGGGATGGTCCCTAGTTATTTGATCAGGCCTTGGAATGAAAAGCTCACCATAGAGATCCTTGAACTGACCTCTTAGTCGCCTTTTCTCTAGAGTAAATAAACCAAAAATTTCTAGACGTTCTTCATACTTCAAGTCCTCCATTCCATTAATTTTGTTGCTCTTTGCTGTATTCTCTTTCCAATTCTAGAATACCATTTTCAGAACTAGTGCCCAAATCTGCATAGCATATTCAAGGTGAAATCTTATAAATGATTTGTGAAGTGGTAAAATGATGTTATGCACTCTTGTTTCAATGCCACTTTTTATGCAAAACAGGATTTTCTTGCTTTTGCCACTGCTGCTGTTGTCTTTCCCATTAGAATAAGTTATTACCAATAAGGCTCTACCATCCTCTTATACTGTGAATGTTTGATGTTGAAATATATCATACCTCATCATGAGAGTGACATTCACAGACAATATTTAAATAAAACAAACTGAATATAAAATACACTAAACAGTAACAAAAACATGATAGATAGTGTTTAACATAAATAGTGAAGAGAACCATCAATGCTATAAAAATTAGTATGTTCCTACTCAAACACCTAAATGACAGTGACCATTGTATATGTAATAATATTTCAACATTGTGTGCTCTTTTTGGCAAGAACTTATGTTTAAACTTTATACTTAGCAAAATGGTTAAAGAACTTGGTTTTATAAGAAACAATGACTACATCTTCCAGTAAGATAAATTTTAATTCTGCTTCATGGATATCTTGGCAAAGCACCCATAAATTAGATAGAAGCAATAAATAATTTCTGAATCTTAAAAGTCCATTAGTGAAGATTTTGTATTACAAAGATTATTAACAGTTTTTTTTTTTTTTTTTTAAATAGGCACTTTTAGCGAAGTATCATATTTCTTCTTCACAAGCCAATATTTTTGGTTCCTAACTGGCAGCATAAATAAACAGTAGAATTATTTGTGAGTTAATTACCTGCAATTAATTTAAGAATTAATAATCAAAATACAAGATATACATTTTTATCATATTTTAACAATGTGCCTCTGTAGTTCTGTAATGTACATTTTTAAGCAGTTTATATTGCTTCATTTGTTAATAATGTTTTATCCCTGTGACATAAAGATGTATAGATTCTACATAATTTTCACTCGTCCTTAACACCACAAAGAGACAACTGCTTGTAGTACTTATTCTGACAGTAACCATTAAAGTTTAATCTCAAAGACCAATTGATGGGGCGAATTAAAAAGTAAGCAATGTTGTTAAATAATTTAAACCTAAAATATTTGTTTGAATATCTGAGTATCAAATTACATATAGATTGGGACTGTTGTTTATGTGGTTCAGTGGTTCAGAGTATGCTACCTTTGACTGATTGCATGATTCATTGGGAAGGAGTGTATGAATTTTCAAGTGTAGCTTAAAAATCAGTCACCTACAAATTTGCTTATGCATTTAATGCTTTAGTGCATACCAGTGCACACAACTCGCCCAGTTAAAACGTTAATGTAAGCAAACCCAAATGCCACCCTATACCTTGTGCAAGAAAATGGAAAAATATTATATTAATTTACTTTCTGGATTTTCTGTGTATGGTGAAAAACAAGTCCCTGAAACAGCCATACACTCGCCAACTGCCCTCCCCTTTGTTTATCTGGAATAAGCAGGGCCAGATTTAAATCACATGTGCTTCACAATGTACTGGAGATGTCTATAGCATCCAAGGGTTAAATAATAGGCAGTTGCTTAATCTGGAATATGGCCCTGGACATTAGGAGGAACATTTTAAGAGGAAACAGATCGGCACATAGGCGTGTACAAGCAGGTGCAGCACACAAAACTTGTCTGCTGAGCCTGCTTTGGCATGGAATTACATTCATACATTCTCCTAAATTATACATAAAAATATATTATATATATATTGCAATTTATCCTCTCTTCTGAGGAGTAACTAAAAATTTAGCAAAAAAAGGAAGAGAAGAGCGCAAAAATAATCTGAGCGTGACCACTTAAATTGTAACAAGGGTCGGAAGTGTTAGATTGCACTTATACTGTAAATTCTTTGTAAGATTGCCTTTGTGCAAAAATATTACTTTTCCTCAATTCTGCAGAGTCAACGATCCATTCCACTGCCCTCTACATCTGTGTCATGACAGGCATTTCATCTTCTATTCTGTCCCACCAATGGGTATATAAAGGTATCCTTAAAGTGCAAAGATGGAGAGCACACTCTCTAAATGTAAATTGTACAGTAGAGAGTCCCAAACGAAACCCCAGATAAAATGCACTTACCAGATGAGATGAATATAAAGCACCATAAAGTCTTACTCCAGTATGCAGGCAGATTACAATGGGTTCCAAATACTATATGTGTTAATATAATATTTATTTTTTATATACTACCCTTATATCAGTATTGGATACATTGATATTCAGCTTAATTTGTATTTTCTGTATTGTATCTAGTATTTTATCTGGTTCCAGATTTCCCTTGGGTGCTATTTATTTTTGTGCTCAGTGTTTCTGTGGCCCCTTCCATAAATGTAGCCATTAGAGCAGTTTTGCACTTGTGTTCTTCTGACCCTGTGTGGTGGGATTACTTGAGGTATCCACCGAGTGGAGCCAATGTTGCATTTTTTTGGGTTCCATCCATTTGTGTATTAGATTTGTCCTTCCACGTAGAGTTTAGTTAACACCAGTCCTATAAGATTTTCTGTATTTGTCCGGTCTGTGCTTCCTAAATTAATAAATATTTTTTAAAATATTGAATTTTATGTCAGTTTTATGTGTAAGCACTGGGAGTTTATACCTGCATTTGTGTTTAGATCCGTTAATTTCTCTGACCAATCTGAATAATTTCCAGTCTCAGGGGTGTTTGCTTTGTATGTAGGAATGCCTGATTTAAAGCCATGGTAATGTGTGGAAATAAATGCCTGGTATTCTTCATAATTTTGTGGCCATGTAAAGCTTTAATACAATACTCTCCGATGTGTAGTTAAAGAGTAATTTGAATTATAAATTGTCCCCCTCCCTCTCCTTTCACCTATGTAATGCAGCTCTCCTCAGAGCAGCAAGACCTTACGGATGTATCGCAGTGAGGGACAATCTTCTGTAAGTATAAGGAAAAACCTGCCCCCTTTGGCAAGGGGGACAGGGTTTTCCTTATGCTCACAGCAAGAAGATTGTCCCTCGCTGAGAGCTGTCTGGTCTGATAACTGGATTCCACATCTGAGGGGAGGAGGCTTACAATAAGTAAAAGGGGAGAGAGGGGACACTTTATAATTCAATTACTACTTTAAGTGCACATCAGACAGTATTGTAATAAAGCTCTACATGGCAAAAAAAATATGAATACTGATTGAATGGGCATTTATTTTCACACATTACTATTTCTTTAATCCACCATTGTACCTGTAATTATAGCTTTTCTGTGTGCTCATCAACATTCTTGGTAAGCAGCAACTCCTTCAGCCTTCGATCACTTCCATAGCTTCAGCTTGGTGTGTGGACAAATTGTAGGTATATGGTCCTATGCATTACACGGCTCACTGCTACTTCCTAGAGAATTCCTCATGAGGAAGTGGGGCAGAGCTATCTAACACATAGTATCAGCTTTCTACACTTTGTTCACACCCACAAACTGAGACTATTGAAATTATCAAAAAGGATCTCATAAATATGACTGGACAGTTTGGATGGATATTCACTTTTTAGGAGAGGAAGATTAAAAGAGGAGGAGTATTTCAATTTGTAAAACTAGTTGAAGAGCCCGTGTACATGAGCCACAGTACCATCCAGCAACGGCCACAGTGCAATCATGTACAACAGAGACTGCCCGTGCTGCGGCTGACTATGGTCTGAATTCGGAGCCCTGCTCTGTTATCAGCCTTGGAGCGGGCAGTCTGTAGTGCTCATGACTGCAGCGTACACAGCTGTCTCTACTGCGTATGACGGCTTCTGACAAAAACACACAGCAAATTATTACATAAGGATAAGCCTTAAAGGGATAGTAATACTTCATTTTATCTTTATTTTATTTTGTAGGCATTCAAAAAACATGAAGAACGATATGTCTTACCTCTCAAACCTTTATGGTTTGAAAGCTATTCACAAGCAAAGTTTCCCCTCCCGCCCCTTTTACCTAGTGTAAGCTATCTCTTCTCAGATGTGGAATGCAGTCTGTAGACCAGACAGATAACAGCAGGGGACAATCTTCTTCCTGTGAGAACAATAAAAGCCCTGCCCTGCTTGACAAGTATTTCAGTTTTTTCCCTTATCTTAACTGAAGATTGCCCCTCTCTGCAATCTACCTGGGCACCTCCCTTCTGCTCTGGCTGAGCAGTGTTACATCAGTAAAAGGGTGGGAGGGGATACTTTGTCATTGAATTACTCTTGAACTACAACTCTGACAGAACCGAAATAACACTCTCCAAAGTCCAAATACTATGATGAATAATTAGAGCTGTTTTTATTATGAAATATTACTATCCCTTTAAAGCCTAGCATATGGGAAGAAATAAAAAAAAGGGTCCAGGAAGAATGTAAATGCTGATGGGCATTTGATAACATGGAAAAGGCTTCTGAGGAATACATTTATAAGCATAATTAGTCACAGCCTCATGTCCTATTTGCAAAGAAGCCATCTAGAAATGAGGCCTTGCTGCTAGTGGTAATAAACCATTCTGAAATAGTATACAAGTTTCAAGTAAAGAAGCATTTGGGCAGCAGTGACCATAATATAGTATCTTTTAAAAAATGTTGTGAGAAATCTGTTAAAAAGAGTTCAACTAAAACATTCAACTTTAAAAAGGCTAATTTTACAGTGCTAAAAACAGTATTAGAGGACATTCAATTAGATGTAATCTTCAAATCTAAAAATTTGCAAGAAATATGGTATTTGCACAAAATGCTCTTGGATAGATATACACATCAATATATATAATTAGGGAATAAATACAGGTGAAATACATTAAGACCAATATGGTTTAAAAAGTGGTTCACAGTGACATGAGGAATAAGAAGAAAGCTTTTAAATTATTTTAGAAGGGTCATCTGCATAATTTGCTAACATGAATATGAACAATGCAATACAATCTGCAAACAAGTTCAGCTGAGAATGAAAAGGTTCTGCAAAAGTGAGTAAGAAAACTTCTAAATATTTCTACAGGTATATAACTGGCAAAAAGATTAAGGGCTCAATTCTATTACTCACTGTAAAATAAAAACTGGTGACGGTGGATTTGAAAGCACAGTTTGGTATTCTGTTATTTGCTCTGTCAAAAGCTACCAACCCATAAAAATGCCCTACTGGCACAAAATTTACGCCCATTTGGACACCAAATTAGTTGATTTGGTATTCTATTACATGTGGTGGCTTCAACACACGTTAAGGAACTCACTTTTGTGCCATAAAAAGTAGGCACAGAGTCCCTTAACATGTTGTAAAAACCACTAGTGTGTATTAGAAAAGTGGTTTCCAACACACACATGATTAAAAACAAAACAATATTAACCTTATGAGTGTCAGTGGGGTATGCAACGCATGGCACAGTGTTGCATACCTTCCTCGCACTCACAGGGTTAATCTCCTAACTTTAACACATCCCCTGAAAAAAAACACTTACCTGTACTCTTGATGTCCATTGGGGTCTTCAGCACCATGGTCAGCTACTGTCCATCTTTGTCTTTAATCTTCTCTCCTCTGTCTTCTTGTTTCTGTAATCTTCCTTCTTTTGTCTAATTGCTTTCTTCTTGTTTCCAAATCTGTAGTTGTAAATAAAAACAAATCCAGTGAAAGATTCTTTCAAAAAAATAAATGCTTGTGTTAACCCTTTGAGTGTCAAAGCGGTGCCCCTCCAGGGTTAAATGCATGCTGTCATATTATGTCTAAATAAGATATAGCCATTCCTTTTCCAAGATCAGAGTCAGATATTCCTGGTGTCCCAAATATCATGGCATCCACACATTTATGTCACAGGGGTAGGCTCAAGTGACAGAAGAGTAAAGCTCTGACAGATAAATGCAGTCTCTTCACTACACATAAATATTGAATATCTTGACCTAACACCCAATATCACACCACTGACATCTAAATACAGCAAGGTAATTCAGAATTCATATATGTGTCTTTTTGTCAGATATCTCGGTCCACCCTCAGTACCTACTTAAGTTTGGACCAGAGCTACATACACACACACACACACACACATTAATTTATTATCAAAATTGTATTGGGGCCCCATAAACATATTAAACTAGTTTATCGCAAAAACTTCACTTCTATATTCTAAAGAAAACAACATCTCCTATCGCTTATATCAGTCTATTTTGTATTGATGATAACGAAAGGTTATTGAAGAAAGAGAATATTTGAATCATGAAAAATGATAGTAAATCTATGGAAGTTTTTGTAAATGGTTGTTATATGTATATTGCAAAACATTATACTTCCAACCTTTTGAACTTTGCTGTATATATAGCTAACAATGACTTTGTATGTTAAACAGTCACTGTTAGACTCTTGTTGCCACTAGATGTTATTCAGCTGTACAGGCTGATGTAAACTCCTTTATTTTCCCCAATATTCTGGTTTAAGCAACAACAGGCAGCTTATATGTTATCAGGATAGTTCTTACCTCAGAATTCAGCATTTTGTTAGGTTGTCTTTCACCCGCCTTACCCTTCCAGACCAGTCCTCTTGAGTTGACTCTGTAGTATGTCCTGGATAGTGTTTCTCACACCTTCTCCAACCTCTTTCCACACACAACTGCCTCTATGGCATATTTTGGATAGCGTCTCTCACTCATTCTCCAATCTTATTCCACACGGTTATGTTGGCTGCCTTTACTTGCGACACTCACCCAACAGCATCAGGATTTCAGCTAAATGTGAATACAAGGGGAGAGTTCTATTTCATATAAATAATTTAATACCTAAACAAACAAATATAATAATATACTATAAAAGAAAAGATAATAAAATAGTTAAAAGTCCTTCTATATGTATATGGCAAAATAGATCAATGGTAGTCTTTCAATATAAAGAACATGACATGACCAATATAGTCAGATGCTCCCATGAGAATATTTACAGTAATAGGATATATACTCCAAATGTTTAATATGCTCATGGTTCATAGATCTTGTTTCAGTGAGCAGAGAGTTGTCCAATATGGTAACTGGTCCTCTTCGGTCTAATGAAAAATGTCCACCCGGTGCCGTTCCTAATAAAGCAAATATAAGAAAACAGGCAGATCATTATATTCAGAATATTCTCCCATCTATGTAGATTGATCTGGAGACCATTTTGAATATATTGATCTATTATCTCTGCCTGCTTTCTTGGATATTTTTTATTTGGAACAGCACCTGGTGGACTTTTTTTTCAGTAGACTTGAGAGGACCCGTATTGGACAACTCTATTCCTGCTGAAACAAGATCTATGAACCGTGAGCATTTTAAACATTTGGAGTCTATATCCTTTGACTTTAAATATTATAGGAGTATGTATTCAACCATATTGCTCATGTCATATTCTTTATATTGAAAGACTACCACTGACCTGTTTTGCCATGTACATTTATCTGCAACTTAAACTCTTTTATTGTCTTGTCTTCTATATTGAATATGTTGTTTCATTTTATAGTATATTATTAAATTTGTTTGTTATTTATATGAAATAGAGTGGACTCCTTGTACTCATATTTTTGGTTCCTATTTTTGGTTGTTATTTCCCACTGAACTCTTTAAAGGATAGTAGCTAGCCCTATTTTCAGCAATATAGATTTTTTTCCCTTGTGTTATCTCTTACAGGTACTTTGAGCACCATCGCCAATGTTGTGTTTTGTTTTAGGCATTTCAGCTAGCCTGCAACATTTTCTCTTGTGTGTCTCTCTCTCACAAACACACACCCCACTATTGTCTTGTGCTATCTCTCAGATGTTCTATTGGACTCATTGGCATTCTTATATAATATTTGCTTTTCCTGCATGAAGTGTTAATGGCATCTCATAGTGGGTATCAGTTCATAACTCCTTGCATCAGTTGTCTTATACTCAATCTCCCAATCTGTGATGGACATGGGATGGTTGGATGATTTGTGTGATCATTTGGTTTACCCTGTTTGTCCTTTAGCTTCCCCATAAACTGCTATGGCTAACAATCTAATTATGGATCCAGGCTTTGTGCTATTCATATCACAGGACTGCTTTAACTAACCCCCGCCCAGGGAGTTAATCAACATTATTGTACAGCCTGATAAAATATGATTGCTTTTGATTAGCAATCAGGCCTGGAATCTTCTACAGATCCACTCACCCATGCTGTTCCTTTTATTCTGTGGATCCAGTCATCTCTGTCACTCCCTTGTCCCATTGTGTCTTGTAAACTACTATCCATCACCCTCATGGTCACAGATATGTAGCCTGCCCCTCTCCTTGGGGATGCCCTAGACTAAGCCTTAGCAGTCTTATTATTCTAAATCCTGCAATTAAGCTTTAGCAGTTGCTAGGACCAACACAGATCAGAAAAGTACATTTAAAGGGATAGTAATTAGTGTTGAGCGAGCGTGCTCGGCCGATGCTCGGATCGGCTCGAGCATCGCTCTGCTCGGCACATGGCGGTACTCGTACGAGTACCGCCATGTGCTCGCCCGACATGTTCGGGTGAAGAGGATCTGTGCCGGAAGAGGCACAGATCCGAAGACGCTCCGCTGGACCACCAGGGAATGGAGGTACGGGGGCATTGCGGAGATGAAGGGGGCATTGCGGAGATGAAGGGGGACATTGTGGAAGAGGGGCATAGACTCTATGCCCCTCTTCCACAATGTCCCCCTTCATCTCCGCTATGCCCCTCTTCCACAATGTCCCCCTTCATCTCCGCTATGCCCCTCTTCCACAATGTCCCCCTTCATCTCCTATGCCATAGCGGAGATGAAGGGGGACATTGTGGAAGAGGGGCATAGCGGAGATGAAGGGGGACATTGTGGAAGAGGGGCATAGAGTCTATGCCCCTCTTCCACAATGTCCCCCTTCATCTCCGCTATGCCCCTCTTCCACAATGTCCCCCTTCATCTCCGCTATGGCATAGGAGATGAAGGGGGACATTGTGGAAGAGGGGCATAGCGGAGATGAAGGGGGACATTGACCAGGCACCCTCCGCTCATCAGAGCAGGGGGTGCCTGGTTTAATGCTCGAGTGCTCCCATTCATTTGAATGGGGCTCGGGTGCTCGGCCGAGCACTCGAGCATCAGGGGGTGCTCGGTCAGAGCACCCGAGCACCCGAGCATCGGGGTGCTCGCTCATCCCTAATAGTAATACTTCGTTTTATCTTTATTTTATTTTGTAGGCATTAAAAAAACATGAAGAACGATATAAGTCTTATCTCTCAAACCTTTATGGTTTAAGAGATATTCACAAGCAAAGTATCCCCCCCCTTCAGCCAGAGTAGAAGGGAGGTGCCCAGGTAGACTGCAGAGAGGGACAATCTTCAATTAAGATAATGGAAAAAGCTGAAAAACTTGTCAAGGGGAGCAGGGCTTTCATTCTTTTCATACAAAGAAGATTGTCCCCTGCTGTTATCTGTCTGGTCTTACAACCATACTCACATCTGAGAAGAGATGGCTTACACTAGGAAAAAGGGGCAGGAGGGGGAAATTTTGCATGTGAATATCTCTTAAACCATAAAGGTTTGAGACATAAGACTTATATCATTATTCATGTTTTTTAATGCTTACAAAATAAAATAAAGTTAAAATAAAGTATTACTATCCCTTTAAGTAATATAGTAGCCAGTAGCCCCACTGAGCCATTCATGGCGTATGCACACATTACCTGGGTGCATTGTGCATTCTGCTGGTGCTATTTTTGCTATTGATTATATGACTAATGCCCCATATTTGTTTAATAATCCGTCTGCTTAGTGTGTACCCAAAAATTACAATACTCTCTTGTTACAGTATCTTTTATTACACTTTAGTAAATCAATAATAAATTATGACTTTATGCTTGTCTCTTGTGTAACTAGAAATTACTGGTCCCCAGGTCAAAACACACTGAATAGCAGGGTAAATTACAGACTCAAATACAGTGTCAGTTGTCCCTTGCTGTGGGCAGCAACTAAAGGGATATTTTTCAACCACCTACAGCTGCTCTGATAAATGTTCCTGAAGAAAAAGACAAATGAAAATAATGTTTATGGTGAGAAATATATCCATAAAGTCTTACAAAAAAAGGTTTGCAGTTTGTGTTTTGTGCTCCATTATGAGTGTATAGTTAATCAGGGTGAAATTTATTTAATGTGTTAACCTGTTCTTATTTTTAAGAGAGGTTAATATGAGGTTTTCAGAGAGGCAATAAAGAGTTTGAATTCACAATTTATTTAAATACATATATACTGTACTAATTTCCCTGTTAGAAACCAATCCTTAAAATTAAAAAGAGGTTACTTTTTTTAACTTGAGTCACTAACACGAGCACAGACTGAAAATATCCTTGACAGTAAGGCTGATAGATTAATGAATGACAGAGGGGATGGAAAGGAAGGATAAAAGAAAAAAAGAAAAAAAAGAGGTTCCTAGGAGAATGGATGGAGAGAGGAGAAAAAGAGGGTGGGGGTAAATAATTGAAGAGGATAAAAATAAGGTGGAGGGGAAGAAGTGGAGGGGAAAGGGAGGAGGATGAAAATATGTGAAGTGATGAAAGAAAGGGGGAATGAAATGAAAGGTGTGACAGGATGAAAGGGGTAGATAAAAGGAGGATGAAGGGGGGATGGGAGAGTAAGATGGAAGAGAATGGAAAGGCAAGTGTGAAGAGGAGTATGAAATGGGGAAGAGAATCAAGAGACATTGATGAGAAGGAAAGGCTTATAAGCATACCTGGGAACTTTTGAAATGAGTTCACCCTGAGATATTTGAAATATTAACCCTTAACACCCACAAGAAAGCAGATTCTATGTGTTATGTCAATGTTTGCTCTAAACCAGAGATAATCCAATCAATTTTTAAGGAACCTTCACATGCTACAGTTCTGAGATATAACTTATACACCTATAAGGCAAGCAGGACTTGTTCTCCTGCCTTTCTGGTAAAAATGCCATGGATTTGGACAATAAATAAGCAGTAAATTGATGTAAATCATATAGGAGGACACACTGGATTTGCTCACCCTGAGAATTTGGCCCTTCACCCTGAGACCATGAGATTTGGTTCCAAACCCTGAGCCTCAGGGTCAAACCCTGAGAGTTCCCAGGTATGCTTATAAGAGATCAGGACAGATAATTGTTGCTGTAATTAATTTCCGTTGAAGTTATATGCCTCTTACATAGACAATGCAATTCAGGGTACTGCATTCCAATGTTGACCCCACCCCAAGTTGATAGACCCATCTCTATAGCCAGTAGATATATGGTACTGTACACTAGAAAACATGTTGAGGCAACTAGCCCTCCTGGAAAGCTGAGCCATGCTGCAACTTCACAATCTGCAACCTGTCTCTGATATCTATAATTTTGCAAGTGGTATTTTTCAATATGATATATGTGTGTACACTTGATGCTCAGCATGGACAACAATGATGTAATATAGCATATGCACACATATTTTATTATTTTATGAAGATAGAGGTTTGCAAAACGGTTAGAAAATAGTTACATGTCTATATATTTATGTTTTGTAAATCAAGTTCCCCTTTAATAAACATCTTCTTTGACTTAATTCAGGTGAATAGAACATACAGTATATATTTGGTCTGCAGCGTTGCGCTAGGACCACATAACATATTTACTCATTAAAAAAATAAAAGAAACAAAAATATATGTCATTTTAACTATGCAAAGTAACCTAAGAGACAGGAAAAAATTGATATGGTAATCATAGGAAGTGTATTTGCAAATAAGCTGCTGGGAAGGAAAAATTAGCAATAAAGAAGTTCCATAAAGATCAAACCTCTGCCCTTATTCCAGCAAAGGCCCTCTGCTTTGATCTTTCATTTTTCTATTGAATAATGATCTGTTGGTTTAAAGCCAAAGAGGCTTCAAAATTTTTCATCTGAATTTGCTTTATAGAATCACTTATGTGTAACCTTCAGTTGCTCTTTCTCCTTAAAGAGGCTTTTTAAAATATAAACCTTGTTATAATGATTTACAATTATGCTATACATTGGAGAAAATAATATTGTCTCTTGCATATTGCTTTTCCAAGGGGGGTTGCAATAAAATTAGTTAGCATTAAAATTGTACCTGATTAATTAGTAGATAATGAATTAGTATATACTTATAATTTGTAGTCCTCCTCACTCCACTGTTTCATATAACACAACATGCAATGAGGGAAAAAGAAACTAAATGATTTAATCTGTACTATTAATATATCAGGTGATTTTTTTTTATATTTTAACAAATAAACAGTATAAATAATTACAATTTTTATTCAAGAAATGTGTTTCAATGTTGTATATATCATTGTTGCTTTTACATTTTTAGAAAACATTTCAGCATTATTGCAGAGCTATTTGTGTCTGTGAGGGGTGTTCTGTGTTAGATACACACCTTCTGTAAGGGAGCTGTGTGTTTTGTGTGCTCAGTATGGGAAAAGGGTGTTCTGAATGGGGTATATATGTTGCTTTTTTTTTCTTTACAGTGGTATATACAGTGATATGTACATGGATAAATCTATCAATTTTATATATTTAATACATGTATTAACAAATATTATATTAAACGGTTACACTGATAGATAAGCATCCCCTCTCTATCATTCCTCTTATTTTCCTTCCTTCTCTTTCTCCTCCATCTTACCTCTTCCCACCCCCCCATTTTTATTCCCACCTCTCTCTTCATTCTTCTCTTTCTGGTCTATACCAATCTCTTTCCATATTCTTATACCTCCATATTTATTTTTCTCTAATCTCTTCATCGGTCTAATTCGGTCTAATTTTATTATACATCTCATTTGGTTATTAACAGTGCCCTCTAGTGGTTAAATTCCAGTTAATTATTATGTTGCATTCCCTAGGAGAGGTGAGTCACTGACAAACATTTTTGTTTTTTTTAATAAAAGCATTTTTCAGGGAGTATACATGGAGATTGTTCTCATTTTAAGCATATCTCAAGCACTGATGTTATCCATCTCAGTCATGTGAAAGGCTTGATCTTCTCAGAATCAGAATCTGCAACCATGCAACCTGGACAGATTCTATAGCTTGGTGTTTTAAACAAAAGTGCTATCTCACAGCACTAAAGACTGCAAAAGAAACTTCATGCTGACAGTTTGACATTTCAGGATGTTATCAATCTGTAAACCACTTCCTGACAATGTGAAATGTTATAACTTTTGAATAAAACAACTGCCAGCTATAGGAGAATTCTTGTTTTAATCATATAGGTTTTCACTAAAAAAGTTAACTGCTCCTTTAAAGGGCCCCTAACTCTGTAACAGACTGTAAAAGTTAAAGAGGCTGCACACAAAACTTGCTCCAAGAGAGCAGCCTATTACTCTCTCTGTCTTAAAATACATTCCCTCACCAGAGAAGGTGTGCAATAACAACACAATATTATTAATTGTACATAGTCAATAATTAATTATAAAAAAAGCAGAAACAGGAACCATTCCTATGTAATATCTTTATAATCAGACTTTTTTGCCTCATGCCAGTACCAACTTTGGAGAGATACTCACAGAATCAGTGGTCAGTACATACATTTACATGGTACCAAAAATGAACAGCTGCCTGTTCCTGCTGCAAGACGTGCTGCCCCTGCTGCCAGTGCCACCATTGCTGTACCTGCATTCACCATTGCTGTACCCGCTGCCAGATGTGCTGCCCCTGCTGCCACTAGTGCTGTAACTGCTGCCAGACGTGCTGCCCATGCTACTGCTACCACCATTGCTGTGCCTGCTGTCAAATGTGCTGCCCCTGCTGCCACCAGTGCTGTGCTTGCTGCCAGTGCTGCCCCTGCTGCCACCATTGCTGTTCCTGCTCTCAGAATTGCTGCCCCTGCTGCCACCAGTACTGTGCCTGCTGCCAGTGCTGAACCTGCTGCCACCAATACTTTGCCTGCTGCTAGTGTGTCTTATAGTACTCAGGAGGGGGAAGGAGAAGATGATGCCAAGTGTGACAGCAAGGGACCCTAAGTTGGCCTTGTTGGGCTTCATTGGTGAGGTGCAGCTGAGATTGCACTCTAGACACGAGGACACAGTCCCAGTGAGCTTTTGTATACACTTGCAAGCTCATGAGCCTAGATGAGCATCTCTGACTGCTTCATTAGCTATGCAAATTGCTCTTAGGGTTAGTCACCCTAAGGGTAATGCGTGAATCCAGACCTGGACTTCTTGCTCACAAGTGGACAGACAGCTGCACCTCACTGATGAGGCCCAACAAAGTTGAAACATCTGTCTGGAGTTAGCTTATGAGTTGCATAGACAACTAAACAGTTGTCCATGAGTAGTTCACTGCTGCCTATCGCCAACACCTGGGGGAGATTAATGCTTGTAGTGGTTCCGGCCACTGCATAACATCGGTGAGGTTAGAGAAGCACAGTACTTCTAACGGAAGGCACCTCCTCCGGCGGCGGAGAAGGCTTCCATCTGATGCTGATTCGCCAACACCCGGGGGAAATTAATGCTGGTTGGGCTCCGCCCTTTCCTAACACCGGTGAGGTAGAAGACGCTCAGAAGCCCTTTTGGGAAGGCACACTCTCCGGCGGCAGTAAGAGCTCCGAAGGGAGCAATCTACAAGCCGAAGCTTGAGAAAGCAAGGCTCTAAACGGTGAATTTGTGGAAGCTGTGGAAGCGCTTGGCGGCACACGAACAAAGACTGCGCAGGAAACTTCCATCCAGGAAACCAACATGGTCCAAAGCTGAAGCTGCGTCTAATTGGTGATGGGACTGCGCCTAATCGGTGAATTTGTGGAAACTGCGAAAGCTCTTGGTAGCGCACAAACCAAGACTGTGCAGGAACTTCCCCTCGAGGAATCTTGTGCACTTGAAGTTTGGCGTAGCCTGAACCACAAGCAAGGGACACTCAAGAATTGTTGCGCCTAAATGGCGAATACGTGAAAAGGCGGAAACCCCGGTAGAGCTGCACAGAAACACTGCGCAAGGCACATCCTTACAAGGAAACTTGCGTAGCAAAATCTGATAAAGCTCCAGAAGGAATTGCCAAAGAAAGACCAGTTACAATTCGGAAAATGGCGAATACACCAGAAACAGAGGAAAGATACAGGCTCCGATACAAGGCTCTGAAAGAGGGAAAGATGACAACCTGCGCACCCATCAAGACCTCTACAGACCTTCAAGCACACATTAAGGAGAAAAAGAGCCCCCAGAATGCCGCAGTAGGAGGAGCCAGGGTAGCCAGCACCAATACAGCGGAGCAGGCTGACACGGCAGCCAAACCCAGAAGCGAAGGCACGACGGTTGACTCAGTTCAGAGCTCTGGCAGCGGAAGTAGTCAACCCAAGTCCAGTAATGGAAATGGAGTGGACAACAGACGCAGCCCAGGGAGTGTACCCACCCTAGAGCCATGGATGAGGCAGACTGTGGTGCTGAAGCTGAAGGAAGTGGAAGGCCGGACCCCTGCTCTGGACTGTGAGACTTTCAGCAAAGAAATGGTGCTGGACCGCGGCTTCTCCGTAATAGAGACGCTAAGCATACAGAATCTCCTGGGCAGTATTTTCTACATCACCTTCATCTCTATGAATGTGTACAAGCGGTACTGGGACATGGTGCAGGCAAAGAGACATGAACTCCCCTTCTCCCGCTTTTTTGGGCAACTGCCCTATTCAAAGAGAAGAGAGGCGGGTAACTGTCTCAATGAGAAATCCACACACACCAGGACACGTCATCTCTGCGTTCCTGAAGCGGTTCTGCACTGTGGTAAGACAGCCCTCCCAGATAAAGAACAGACATGGCTTCTGAACAAGAAAATGGTCCCTTGTTGTGTGCCTCAGACAGGACAAGGGATCTCCAGATGGGTTGCAACATCTACCCCCAAGTTTCACCCTAGGCAACTCTGTAGGCATCCTCTTTTATCAGGACCAGCCCCAAACATGCAGGAAGTGTGGCCAGACCGGACATCAGGGGAAAGACTGCAAGGAGAGTGCATGCAAAAACTGTAGAGTGGCAGGGCATGAAACAAAGGACTGTCCAAGGAAGATAACCTGCAACCTCTGTAGGGAAGCCAATCATACTTTTAAGAATTGCCCATAGAGAGCAAAAAGCTACGCAGCAGCGGCAGGAAAAGGCCTCCAGAAAGCTGGTCCCCCACCCAAACTGACTGGTAGCAAAAAGAAGGAAACCTCAGCACCAGAGAAAACTTCAGTGGGTAAGACTGAAACTCCCCAGACCCCCTCCCCTCTCTCCCAGAGAGCAGTGAAACTGGCCCTCCCAGCTCACAATGCCACTAATCCTCACACCTCTTCTAAACCTCTCCCCTCCCACCCTCTTCTAAGTCTCTCTCCTCTATCACCTCCTCTGAAACTAACACCTCCCCACAGCTCTCCATTAATCCCCATGAAACAGCTATAACAACCTCCCCAGCTGCCTCAGATTCCTTCCCTCCCTTGTCTTCTGTTTCTTCTGTTTCAGGCCCACCTTTGAAGGAGCAATTAAAGAAAAAATCTGGAAAAAGGAAAAAAGACAAGAGGAGAGCCCTGATAAAAGCACCAGACAGAAAAGAGTGGCTCCAAAGGACAGCACGCTCCCTGAGACAAAAGAGGACAGCAACATAGGGGGCATGGAAAAAGCAGTGAGCCCCCTGGACGCCCAGTCTTAGAGGGAAAAGTACAGTATTATGCTGACATCCTGGACTTCTTGGAGTCTGTCCTACAGACTGATGAACCTCCAGACCGGGGATGAGGAGGGGAGAACCCAATGGTGGAGAGTGGTAACTAGTGTCACTGTCTATATGTCCTATCTAACCTATTCTTCTCCCAACTAATGGCATCTCTTTCAGCATTTACCATTAATGTGAGGAACATTAGGGACCAGTACAGGTGACAGGGAATACTAACTTTTCTCTCTTCCCAGGAAAGCGATATATATATGTCGCAGGAATGTGCCTTACCTTTTTCTCAATCCTACAGGCATCTCATGCGGCAATGGCTTCATGGCCCCTCATACTGGTCGGGTGGGGGCAGCTCTAAGTCTGCAGGTGTAGCCATTTTGATCAGAGGGGGCGGTTCACGTTTGATTCTGTCCAGGAGCTAGTCTGCTGCAGACTTCTTGTCGTAGATGGCTCCTGGGTAGGTGAGCCTGCGCGGCTCATCAAGGCGTACACCTCCCCTGAGGGAAATGAGCGACTGGAGCTTTTCCAGCGCCTGCGGACCCAGCTCGCTACCACCTGGGCAGTGGTGATGGGTGGGGATTTTAATTGCCCAATTGAAGAGACTGGGCGCAGCTCCTGCCATAATGCAAAGCTGGATAAAACATCCAGGTTACTGATAGAGATGGTCAGGGAGGCGTCCTTGCGGGACATGGTGGGATCCATTGGGGCGGGCTCCGTTAATTATACTTGGAGCCGCCCCGATGGCTCAATGAGTTCTCGGATTGACTTCCTGTTCACCTCCAGAACAGTAGAGCACAAGTGGCACTCTATGGTCCCCTGCTACTTCTCTGACCACAGGGCCATTCACTTCCAAGGGGTCCTGGGCAAAGGGTTTCCTCCCGGTCCAGGCTCCTGGAAGTTGAACTGTGCCCTGCTGGAAAGAGAGGAGATTGTAGAGGAGCTGCGGGGTGCTTATAAAATGTGGAAACTAGATAAAGTGTACTTCCCCACCGTGGCCCAGTGGTGGGAGTTTATGAAAGTTAAGTTCCGCAGTTTATTTCAGGCAAAAGGCAGACGCCAGGAGTGTGAGAGGAGGAGTGAACTCAGGAAACTTCAAAAGAAACTGCACTCCATACAGGACCTCCAACTCTGTGGCTGAGATGTGAGAAAGGAGCTGGATGAGACCAAAGAGGGCCTGAAAAGGCACTTTGAGGAGGAGTCCAGATGCATTATCTTCCGTTCCAAGGTGGAGTACCTGGAGAAGGGTGAGAAATGTAACTCTTTCTTTTTCAGGAAGCTCCACTCTGCACACACTCCCCTGATAGAACTGAGGGATAGAGATGGCAGAATCCAAGAGGGGAAGGAAAGGGTCATGAAAGTGGTCACAGACTTCTACAGAGACCTCTACTCCCCCACAGACACAGACGAAGCTGATAAGTTCCTGTCAGGTATCACTAACTCTGTTGATCCCGCAGGTAGAGCAGCTATGGAGTCCCCCCTGGCATTGGAGGAGCTGTTCTCTGCTGCCAGATCCTTCAAGTCGGACAGGACCCCGGGCTGTGATGGTCTCCCAGCTGAATTTTATATAAAGCTGGGGGACCTCATAGACCCGGACCTGCTTGAACTATACGAGGAGATGGTGGTGGAGGGCAGAATGCCTCTGACACTAAGGGAGGAGATGATCACAATCTTGTATAAACAGAATGGCGAGAGGTGCGACCTTAAAAATTGGCGGCCCATCTCTCTCCTGAATGTGGACTACAAGATCCTTGCCAAGGTACTAGCCAACAGGCTAAAGAGGGTCATTGGTCAGATTGTTCACCTAGACCAATCCTGTGGCATTCCCAGTCGCAGAATAGCAGATAACCTTGCCCTAATCAGAGACACGGTCCACTATATCAGAGACCGCCGTATAAAGGCAGACCTGGTTAGCCTTGATCAGGGGAAGGCCTTTGACGGTGTCTCTCATGAATTCATGGGCAGGGCATTGCGCAGGTTTGAGCTGGGAGAAATGTTCTGTTCATATGTTAACCTAATGTACCTTGACATTTTCAGTACGGTGCTGGTCAACGGCTGGAAGACTGACCCCTTTCCAGTGCTTTCTGGGGTCAGACAAGGTTGCCCTCTCTCACCTCTCCTTTTTGTCTGTTGTTTAGAGCTCTTCGCTGAATGCATCAGGCAGAATCCAGAGATCAGGGGGATCACTGCATCAATACGTGGCAGACAAGAGACAAAGTGCTCGCTGTACATGGACGATGTAACCATCTTCTGCGCTGACCAGCAATCAGTGAAAGAGCTCGTCCAGACATGCGAGGACTTCGGAAAAGCTTCGGGTGCAAAGGTCAACTGTGGGAAGTCAGAGACCATGATCTTCGGGGAGGGGCACCTGTCTTCTGACCCCTTCCCTTTCACCATCAGGACAGGCCTCATCAAAATCCTGGGGGTCTGGTTCAGTGGAAAAGGCACGGCCCTGAAGTGTTGAGATGAAAGACTAGCAAAAGTCAGACAGATATTTGGGCTATGGTGCCTCAGGGACCTCACCATAGAGGAAAAAATACTGGTAATGCAGAATTAGATCCTTCCAGTTCTGCAGTATATGGCCCAAGCTTGGCCACCCTTGGCAACAATTTGCAGAGCCATCACAAGGGCAGTGTTTCACTTGATCTTGGGCTCCAAAATGGACAGAGTGAAGCGTGCAGTTATGTACAAGGAGCCCCACAAAGGAGGAAAGGGGGTGCCAGGCATCCCCAACATGTTGCGTGCCTTCTTTGTGTGCAACTGTGCGTGGAGGACTTTCTTCCTGCTTCCTTTTTGGAGGGGACTTGGTTGGGAGAGGTGGGACAGCTCCATCCCTTACAACTGGATTACCCCCTGGTTCTACCAGGATGTTGGTAGATTTGTGAGGGAGAACCAACTGGAGGGTGTTAAACCAGAACTGTGGACCCCAAAGGTCATATATAAGCTAATCAGAGCAAAATACATTATAGAGACAATTTCAGGACTCCCAGCTGCCACTTCCAAGATGGTATGGTAGAACGTGTCATCAGGGAGACTCACTAACAGACACAAGGACACTGCATGGATGGCCATTCAGGAGGGGTCTGTCTCTCAGGTCATTTATGCATGCAAGGAACCTATGCAGGTATAGACACTGTTCTCAAGGATGCGTGGCAGAAGAAACTGTCCTGCATATTTTTTGGCAGTGCCCCTTTGTCCAAGCTCTGTTGGATGACCTGGAAAATGAACTCAAAGACTCTGTTCCAAAGAAACACTTGTCGTACCACTCGGTACTGCATGGACTATTTCCATGGACACACTCCTATGATGCTATCCAGGAAGCCTGGCGCATCATGTGCTGTGTCAAAGACGCTCTGTGGTTTGCAAGCAATCGTCTGGTGCTGAGGAGAGAACAGGTGACAACACAGGACTGTCACAGACTGATCCACAGTCTGCTAACAACATCTTGGACAGCCCTGAAGAGGAGGACTAGCATCCCCTCCAATGGCTCAATATCACTGTCAAATGTACCTGTGTGCTGCCAAAGTGCACTGCGTTGCAGGTATTAAGAATGTTATTGTTTTAAATGTATGAATGCACTCTGCATTGGAAAGCATTACTGTACAAAGAAATGTTGTATTGTATTTTCCATGTCAAAATAAAGATTATTAAAAAAAAAAAAAAAAAATCTGTCTGGAGTTAGCTGCTTCCCTTGTTCAGAGAGGAATTATCTGGTATTTTGTGACTGGACTGTCATTTTGGCAGGGCCTGTATGATGTGCATCAGAATACTTCTTCTCTGTGTATGGCATTTGTGAGTTAAAAGAGATTGCACCCAGTGTCTGAGGGACCAGTCCCAGGGAGCTTTTTGCATACCCTTGAAGGCTCATGAGCCTAGTTGAGCATCTCTGACTTCTTCTATTTCTATGCCAATTTCTCTTAGGGTTAGTAACCCTAAGGATAATAGGGGAATCCAGACATGGACTCCTTGCTCACAAGTGCCTAGTATCATGGTGCCTGTGGTCCTGGTTGCTGTGTGGTGGCACTACTTCGTCCTTGTTTCTGATGCTGGATTCTTATTGGTCTCTGGACCTGAATCCACCCAACGCCAGCCCTTTTATACCCTGTCATGTCGCTATTTGCGAACCCTTTCATGGTGTACCTGAACCTAGTGCTAGTTACTGCTGTTTCTCTGTTCGTGTATGACCTGGCCTGCCTGACAATGCTCCTGTGTGTCCTGTACTACTGACGAATCTGTTGCCGACTGGACTGGCTGAGAACCCACATCTGTTGCTGACTGTACTGGCTGAGAATCCGCATTCATTGCTGATTGGACTGGCTGAGAACCCTCTTACATTGCTGACCGGACTGGCTGAGAACCCTCTTACATTGCTGACCGGACTGCCTGAGAACCCACTTCTGTTGCCATAGCGTTCTGGCTTCTACCGCCTCTGTGGCGGTTTGCACATACGGAGAGCCGGTTTCCATGCTGTCAAAAGTCGGGCTGAGTTTCTCGTTCACATTGCTCATGTGTCCGGTTTAACCACTGTCACTGGCTGTGCTCACTTCTGGTTGAGGGTTATAGGCATATCCACGGGGCGCATTACCACCCCTGTTAAACCTCGCTATCACCCTAGAGTTTTAGGGCTGGTTCACTATCTCGCCCTGCCTTACCATACCTTTGTGGCCTAAGGGCTCTAGAGCCAGCTGTAGTGTGGTGGCCTGTCTCCTGTACATATCCGTACTACCGGACACCCGTTGCCTTCCGTGGTCTGTTGCCTCCATCTTACCCTAGCTTTCTAGGGTCACTGCTGCCATATCAATGGGCCAGTTGCCTCCTATCTACCCTAGAGTACTAGGGTTCCTGCTGCCAGTATCAGTGTGTTAGTTGCCTCCTTACAACCTTAGCTTTCTAGGGTCCTTGCTGCCAGTATCCATGGGTCTTGTGTCTCCATACTACCCTAGTGTTCTAGGGTCTTTGCTGCCAGAATCCGTGGGTCTTGGACCTCCGTTCGACCCTAGCATTCTAGGGCTCCTGTTGCCCCTACCAGCAGGTCACTGCCTCCACCTTACCCTAGCATTCTAGGGTTCTTGCTGTCTGTCTCTCTGTCTGGTGTGTTGTTTCGATATACTGTTCCTACCTGACCTGTGAAGTACCTGTACTGTCTCTATCTGGGCCTGTGTGGGTTGGGAAAGTATTATTTATTGATTGTTGCTTTATTTTCAATAAAGTTCATTTTAACCTTACAAGTACTTGTCTGAGTGTTCTTCAAAACCGTGATACCTAGAGGATCAGCTGCACCTCACCGAAGAGGCCCAACAAAGCCAAAACGTACGTCTGGGGTTAGCTGCTTCCCTTGTTCAGAGAGGAATTGTCATTTTGGCAGGACCTGTATGATATGCTTCAGAATACTTTTTCTCTGTGTATGGCATTTGTGAGCTAAAAGTGATTGCACCCTGGGACAATGAGCTTTTGCATACACTTGCAAGCTCATGATCTTAGTTGAGCATCTCTGACGTCTTCTATATCAATGCAAATTGCTATTAAGGTTCGTCACCCTAAGGGTAATGGGAGAATCCAGACGTGGATCGCTTGCTCACAACTATCTAGAGGGATCAGCTGTATTTCACAGATGAGGCCCAACAAGGACAAAATGTATGTCTGGGGTTAGTGGGTTCCCTTGTCCAGAGGAACTGTCTGTTATTTTGGCAGGGCCTATATGATGTGTCTCAGAATACTTCTTTGTGCATAGCATGTGTGAGCTAAAAGACATTACACTCTGGGTGTGAGTACACAGTCCTAGTGAACTTTTGCATACCCTTGCAAGCTCATGAGCCTAGTTGAGCATCTCTGATTTCTTCTATATCTATGCAAATTGTCTTAGGGTTATTCACACAAAAGGTAATAGGGGAATCCAAACGTGGACCCCTTGCTCACAAGTGCCTAGAGAATTCAGATGCACCTCACCAACAAGGCCAAAACATATGGCTATGGTTAGCTCCTCCCTTTGTCCAGAGTGGAATTATCTGGCATTTCGTGGCTGGACTGTCATTTTAGCAGGACCTGTATGATATACTTCAGAATATTTTGTTCCCTGTGTCTGGCATTTGTGAGCTAAAAGAGATTGTACCCTAGATACGAGTACACAGTCCCAGTGAGCTTCTGCATACTCTTGCAAGCTCATGAGCCTAATTGAGCATCTCTGCTTTCTTCTATATCTATGCAAATTGTCTTAGGGTTAATCACCCTAAGGTTAATGGGGGAATCCAGACGTGGACCCCTTGCTCACAAGTACCTAGAGGGATCAGTTGCACCTTACCAAAGGGGCTTGACGAGGCTGAAATGTACATCTTGGGTTAGCTGCTTCCTTTGTTCAGAGAAGAATTGTCATTTTGGCAGGACCTGTATGATGTGCTTTAGAATATTTATTTTCTGTGTATGGCATTTGTGATCTAAAAGACATTACACTCTGGGTGTGAGAACACAGTCATAGTGAAATTTTGCATACCCTTGCAAGCTCATGAGCCTAGTTGAGCATCTCTGATTTCTTCTATGCAAATTGCTCTTAGGGTTAGTCACCCTAAGGGTAATAGGAGAATCCAGACATGGACCCCTTGCTCACAAGTGCCTAGAGTAATCAGTTGCACCTCACCAATGAGGCCCAACAAGGCTGAAATGTACATCTGGGGTTAGCTGCTCCCTTTGTTCATAGAGGAATTGTCTGGCATTTCATTGCTGGAATGTCATTTTGGCAGGACACATATGATGTGCTTCAGAATATTTCTTCTCTGCATATGGTATTTGTGAGAGAAAAGAGATTGGACCCTGGGTGGGAGGGCACAGTCCCAGTGAGCTGTTCAACACCCTTGTAAGTTCATGAGCCTAGTTGAAAATCTCTGACTCTTCTATATCTATGCAAATTGTCTTACGGTTAGTAACCCTAAGGGTAATGGGGGAATCCAGACATGGATCCCTTACTCAAAAGTGCCTAGAGGGATTAGCTGCACCTCGCCAACGAGACCCAACAAGGCTGAAATGTACGTCTGGGGTTAGCTGCTCCCCTTGTTCAGAGAGGAATTGTCATTGATGTGCTTCAGAATATTTTGTTCTCTATGTATGGCATTTGTGAGCGCAAAGAGATTGTACCCTGGGTGCAAGGACACAGTCTCAGTGAGCTTTTGCTTACTCTTGCAAGCTCATGAGCCTAGTTGAGCATCTCTGACTTCTTCTATAACCATGACATTTATGTCAAACATGTTAAAGCCAAATAACCACCACAGAAATCAAGCACCACTGTTGCTATACCCCATGACTCTCCAGAAATGCAAGAAGAGGCAAGCAAAGATCAAAGAGGGTGAAGAATAAAGCAACCCAGGCAGAGACTGGAAGTTCCATGACAAGTGAAACAACTAGCTCGCCATCAACTTCTAGAGTAACTACGTCTTCTGCCAATCCACCTCGTGTAGTCCTCGAAACGTTCTTGAGCCCCAATAACACTACTGCCTTGCTGTAACTACCATATGAGTGGAACAGAGTGTAATAAAACACGTTTTGCTGATCAACTATGAGTGGTGAGTGCCTCATTCATCTAGATATTGTATCCACCTCGTTCATCGTTATCTCTCCCACCAAATGATAGCCACTCTGTTAATGTTAGGATGTGTCAGTCCGTCTCTACCCATTTCACAGTGTGTGGTGCACTGACCACACATGGAGTGTGGTGGAGGAGAATTGCAAGCTGGGCATCAAGTGGCATCTGAGGAGATTCCATCCTGCAGAATATGCTAAGGTCGTGGCAGGGAGGGTTCATCATTACTATTAAACTGTCAGCAAGTTGTCATGTGTCCTTAACCAGGTCTGTACAAGGGGTATAGTGTGCCCTCAGATGTTACTTACCACACACTGTGCACATTGGAGTTGCTGATGAGAGGCACAGTTCCTGCTCTGAAGGGAAAATGTTCTCTTCTAATAACAACACACCCATGATTTTGGAGGAGGGGCATGTGGAGAATAATTATTGGCCACCTTCTTCTTTTCTCCACATACGCTAGGTGCTACTTATTGTGGTGCTACTGCCTCAGGAGCATCACTGGAGTTAGTCATGGCAAGTGCACCCATCCTTAACCATCACCCATGTTAATGTTATTGTTGATTCCATTCCCTTTCAACTACCTAATCATCCTGCTGCTTAAATATCTCAGTAGCAGCAGCAAGAACTGCAGCTGTAAATTCTGCAATTATGGCCTCAGGAGAACATTTGACAATGGCCAGTGGGGCTTTTTTCCCTCAGGGCTTGTGCACTGAAAAAAAAAAAAGAAACATAGTCCTACAAAAAAAATAAACAATTTTTTTTTCTAACAAGCCTAAGTTCTACAAATCAATGTTTTCTTAGGGCTTGTGCCAAACAAGCTTAAGTCCTACAAAGCAATGTCTCCTCGCCTCCTCAGGGCTTGGGCCTCTAACAACAAACCCAAGAAATCATCCTCTACAAAATACTCTATCAAGTCAAGTATCAGTCCACCCCAGTGGCAGATTGTGTCAGGGAGTTCCTGTCTCTATCACTTTAAATAAAAATTTCTTATTTTATTTTATTCATTTATTTTTTATTAACTGTCCCCCCAATAGCAGTCAAGAAACCCCCCCCCCCAACAAATTCCCTGTTTAACTGATTCATTCCTCAGACTCTGCCCACCAACACAGGCACCCTCATCAGACCACTTTTATACCATGTTTTATGGGGTTTTTTGTACAGAGGATTTATTTTTTACTAACTGCCCCCCCAATCCCAGTAAACAACACCCCCAAAAATTCATTCCATGTTCATCTGATTCTTTCCCCAAGATTTTACAATATTTAGTTGATATCCCTGATGCAGATGGTCTACCCCAGTATTGCTCCACTTTCTTTTTTCATCTGTCCTGTAGAGGGACAAGGCAAGATATCACAATCAGTTCTATTGTGTACTTTACAGTAAAAGCACACACTGTAGTTGAGGAATGTCCAGCAAACGCACAAGGGGTAGGAAGGATTAGGAGCAGTGCAGGGACATGGGAGTAAAGTGGTAGTCCAATAACTGGCTGCAGCCATGATTGCTGCAGCACGTGCAATAAAAGATGGTGATCTCTCCTCCTCCTGAGAAGGATGTAGTTTGTCAAAGCCCCACCAAATGTTCCGCCATCAGCACCAGTACTGTAGGTGTTTTCAGAGCATTCTGTTCTTCTGTGTGTCTTGTTTCTCTTTAAGAAACTGTATATTGCAAATGTCCTGTACTCTCATCAAGTATAAGTCTGCACTGGGCACAGCTTTCATCAGGGTCCCTTTCTCTTTCAAGTACGTTTTTTTTTTTAAATTTTATTTATTTTTTTATTAACTGTCTCCCCTATCACAGTCACCAAAAAACAATAAAAATCACATTCCCCACACTCCACTAACAGAGAGATAACAGATCAAGATGCAACTTGGATCAGGACTGTCTGTGTCTTCCCAATCACATAGAATTTTGGGGTATTTGAAAGGTTTCCCTATCCCTGATACAGAGATAACAGCCAGATCATGAAATAACTTGGATCACAGCTGTTTGTGTCTTCAAATTCCCAGTCAGTCACACAAGATTTTGGGGTATTTGGAAGAAATCTCCTTTGCCACTGTCTCATTCCCACAGACCCCCCTAACACAGAGAAAACAGCCAGATCAGAAAGGAACTTGGTTCATAGCTGCCTGTTTTTTCCCAGTCAGTCACACAAGCCTTTCTGCTAAATTTCTGACCAAATCATCATCTCTATCACTCTCAACTTCATATGTATCTGAAGAAGTGGAGGATGCTGGAGGGCTGTATTCTAGATCTGCATCATCATCAGTAATCATTAGGTCATCCTCAGCAAGCATTAGCATCACCTACAAATTCTTGCCCACATCTAAGCTTTTAAAGGTGTCAAACAATGTATTTTTACTTTTACAAAGTTTGCTACTTTGTCTCACTGTCAGATGCACCAGTTGGTTCAGCTGCTACACCTTCCTCCATTATGCCATTACCATCATCATCACTAGAACGTGATTTGTCACCTTCAGTTTTTTTTTCTTCTATATTTATTTTGTACTGGTGCTGGTGGTGGTGGAACTTTTGGTGGGACCTTGACAAACTGCATCCTCCTCGGGAGGAGAGGGATCATCATCATTTATTGCACAACCTGCAGCAACCATGACTGCAGTTATTTTGTGAACTACCACTTTACTCCCATATCCCTTCACTGCTCCACTTTCCCCATCCCCCTGCCCCTTGTGCGTTTGCTGGACATTACTCAACTACTGTGTGTATTTTTACTTTCTACAATACACAACTGATGGAGAGGTCTTGCCTTTGCCCTCAACAAAATTCTCAATGTCGTCTGCTATCAAGACTGCCTTAGTCATGTCAGGCTTCCAGTCAGCTGTCTGTCACCTAATATATTTATTTATTTATTTATTTAGTTAGTTAGTTAGTTAGTTAGTTAGTTATTTTATTTATTTATTTTTAAGTTGTCCTTATGACAGTCTTAACTTAAACACAAAATGAACAACTTCCTTACCCAGACTTCCCCAGTACAGAGACAATAACAGCAAGATTATGAAGCAAATTGGATCCTAGCTGCCTATATCTTAGCAGTCAGCTACACTGAATTTAGGGGCTTTGGGGTCAACCTCCTTCCTCGCTTCTCTCCCTCAGAGTGCCCCCAGATTCTCCTAATACAAAGAACAAATGTCCTACCTAAAAGACTCCCTAAACTACGCTTCAATTTCCATTTACTTGCCTATCTTCTCTAATTCAAAAACATGCTGCTTTCTCCTCTACATACACAGATACATAGAAAACTTCAGAAACAGAGTCACTGCAGAAATACTTGAAAAACAATGTGAACCATCATTCAACCTAACCCACAAGGAACTGAAAGCCATATAGACACTAAAGAATAACAAGGATAATATTATCAAGCCTGTGGACAAGAGGGCACTCTTGTTATTATGAACACTGCAGGCTACATACCAGCAGATCCAAAAGTATGCTTCTTCTATATGCTACCAAAAATACAAAAAGAAAGAAACCTGGGAAGACCCATAATTTCAGGAATTGTCACAATCACAGAGAATATCTCTGGTTGGTTAGAAAATACCCTGAAATCCTTTGTAAAACAAACACCCAGCTTCCTTCAAGACACCACAGACCTCTTAAACAAACTAGCTGACTTGGGCCCCATTCCAGACAGCACCATCCTGGCTACTATGGATGTAGAATCCCTTTACACTAACATTCCACACACAGATGGCATATCAGCAGACCAAGAATATCTGGAACAAAACAACACAACCAAGGAACCAATTACACAACTCATACAATTTATACTCACCCACAATTACTTCACGTTTAGACAGGACCTCTACCTTCAAAAAATGGGGACTGCAATTGGTACACAAATGGCATCACAATATGCTAACTTGTTTATGGCAAATTAGAAGAGGACATCCTGTCAACCTGACAGACAAAATCCCTGGTCTATCTCCGCTACATAGATGATATTCTTATTACACTCATGAACAAACATTAACTTCGTAGACACTACTATCAGTATTAAGAACAACTCTATCCACTTATCCATGTACCACAAACCAACGAACAGACCAACCTACCTGTAAAAACAATAGCTTCTACCCAAAACACACAAAAATACTCCATCATATATACAGCCAGGTCATCAGAACAACCACCTCTGTTCTTACATGGCAGACCATGACAAGCACCTCCAGAAACTCAGAGGAGAGGAACTCTTGTTCCTCTCACTACCAATTTCACAGTCTTTCTAAAATAATGAGGCATTTGCAGTATCAGGCATTCACAATGTATTTTATATACTTGAGTTGTATATATACCTACCACTTTTGTAATGTATGATTGGCATCTATTTGCCTTGTTTCTTGCACATGTAACAATATTACCCATGCTTCAATAAAAACTGAATTATATAGTAATAAATAAATAATAAATAATTTCTTGTGGAGTTATCAGCCCACCTCTGGGTTGAACATTGAGTCATATCACCTAAAATCTACACAATGGGAACTTTATTTATTTATTTATTTTTATTAAATCTTTATTACTTTTATAGATATACAAACAACATACCCAGACATTCACATAACAAAAAAATTTACCATATCTATCCCATTATTACACAACTCATTAACATAATACATATTACCCAAAAAATGAATCAATCAAACATTAAAAAATCACATACATCCCACTTTCATACTAATCCATATTGGTACAGGAGGAGTCCACCCAGGCCCCATGAGGAGGGGAAATACCAGCCATCAGAGATCTTAACCAGAACCCCCAGGGAATTAAAATCCCCTTCTTCGTATCCATCCATGCCATATTTTATCATACTTAATTAAACCAGCCCCTGTTTTATTATAAAAATATCTTTCCGAGTCACACTGATAATCTAGTTGAGCTTCAATCTCAGTCCAAGTAGGGAGCTCACTTTTCTTCCAGTACCTAGCAATGCATATCTTAACTGCTAATACAATATTGATCCATAAGTAACTACAATATTTATTATTGGTTGGCAATTCCAAATAAAATAAAAACATCTGCGGGCTCATATCCAATTGTACTTGGAAAAGATCGTACCAAACTGCCGCTACCTTAGTTTTAAGGTTAAACAACCTAGGACATCCCCACCAGATGTGGAATTGCGTACCTATTTCACCCCAACACCTCCAGCACTGATTCAAAGATCCATGCTGAAATTTATACAAACGAGCCGGAACCAAATACCATCTATGTGATAACTTATAATACTGTTCTTGTAAGTTTATACAATGTACTGCCTTTCTTATTACCCTCCAACCGTTATACCAATCTGCCAGAGGAAAAAAAGAACCTAAGTCTTCTTCCCAATGCAAAAAAAGCTCTCGGCTTAACAGGGACACAAGACTTAGCCAAGACCCCCTTTATCTTAGAAATCGCTCTAATACCCAGTTGAGTCTTAATAAGGATTAAACCTATATCTGAATCTGGGGTATTCTCTGACATAAGAAGCTCTTTCACTCTAATATATCTAAAAACATCACAAAAAGGTAAATTAAACATCAACTGCAAATCTGGAAAAGAGAGAAGACGTTCCCCATCAAAAAGATCCGAGATCAGATTAATACCATGCGTATGCCAGTGAGTTAAAGACAAATTCTCCTAATACATCGACATTATTACCACTGGATTAGAGCGCTTCATATAACTCACTATATCCCATATCCACTCCCTTCTTCTAAATCTGTGGATCCACCTCATTAAACCCCCCACAATCAAACTATCAATTTTAAGCTTTCTAAAATGAGGGGGATCCACCCAAAAAAGAAGAAATGGGTCATATCCTCTACATCTATATCTTTCAATATTATACCATGCCAGATTCTTATCATATAGCCCTTTTAAGAGTCTCTCTAGGAATTCTTGGCTTTTTAGAGCCCCATGCATAAGCAAAGAGTATCAGTTCCAATTCCATCAAAATTCTTATAGGTACCGGAGCTGGAATGGCCCTAAAAAAAAACAATCTTAGGAACTTTAAGGGTTAACAGTAAAAATATTTCAGGGTGAACTCATTTTGAGAGCATCAAAATAGTTAACATGTCAGTCAACACATTCTGCAAGGTCATACTATGTAAAGTAAAATTGACTCTACCTTTTATTATTCTATTTTTCATTTTCAGCATATTTTAACACTTTTATGTCCCTGGCAATGATCTCTCTGACTTTCTTTTTCCATAGAGCATACTAACAGTGGAAGCAGGGATAGTGATACAATATCACACTATCCCTGCAGCAGAGAAGCCTGCTTGTAGAGCACAGACTGCTGCAGGGATAGTGCAATATTGTATTACTATCCCTGTTTTCACAGTCCCTGACAGAAAACTCCCTGTAAACAGAAATTCAGAGAGCTGTCAGAGACATAAAAGATTAAAAAAGGGCAAAGATGAAAAAATAAATACAAGTATAGACAATTAGACTTTACATATTATGTCTTTTGCAGAATATACAATGTCGAAAAAGGAGTTTGACAGTCACTTTAACCCCCGTGAAGACCACAGTTAAGAAAACAGCATAATGCCAATACAAAATGCACCTCCCTAAATGCATAGAAAAAGGATGTCTCAAAACAAGTAATGGTGCAAACCAGGGCTCAAAATTTCTACTCGCCACTAGCCAAAGGCGAGTGAAAATGTAGAAATTCAGCCCTGGTGGGTATGTTTTGGCTTGCAGTGGCGAGTAACTTTTCAGGTCTGGCTAGTAGCAAAGGATTTAAAATTATAAGCTCTGGTGCAAACATTGTGCAAACATTTTCAACTCTACATATATTGATGAAACTCAGATCAACAAGCCTATACATAAAATAATTAAATTAGAACTACGTGAAAGAGCTGGAAATGTTTCAAAATGAATTTGCCCCGTACAAATGCACTGAGAAGTTGTACCATGTACGCTAACATAATTTACTTATTTAATTAACCACTTGGGGACCAGATGGATGTAATGAGTTTCACACCAATCTGGGGTATTATACCTATGGGAATAAGTTGTTCTTAATATGTTTAACAAAAGAACCTAGCCAGGTAGCTGCTTCCATACAGAAGCCAGATTTATATTTGTTGTATAGTATCTTCTGCAGTTGTCTGTGTATGCTGTGCACCATTCTAGTTAGGTCTGTATTTAGTTGTGACCAACAAACATTAAACAGTAGGCTTCACCAATCTCTCAGATTAGCCATAGAAAAGAGCCCTGCCCATGATTCTAATGAGATATGAGAATAGTTCAAGGTATTAATATATCCCTCTTTAGTTACAGATTACAGCATAGTTCAAATACAAAAAAAAAACAAAAAAAAAAAAAACAAAACAGATATAAATAACTAATGTATGCAGGACACATTCCTGAGAAAATCCTTCTGTTAAACAAATTAAGAGACACATATTTCAAGGGTATATTTTCCCCTTAACAAGCATTTCTGTGTTTGTTCCATGTGTCCAGCAACATTTTTAAAACAGCATTTCATACACTATATGTCATTGTTTTAATTGGTTTTACCATAAGAAATATTCCACCCACTAATTCAAAATAATGAGGCAAACCCCAACAGTTGAATAATTGCAAGATTATTTTGAAAGATATGGGATTTACTAATAGCACCAATGGGAATTTTGTTTTCAGGGAACAAAAAAAGTGCTTCAATTGGTTATTTATAACTCCACTTCCCTTCAGTTTGAAATGTGCCAGAGAGAAAACAGAATGAAGCAGACTCTGTTATTACACTGGAACATATTGTCACTGTTATAAACAGCCCACGTTCACTGGAGCTGCCAATTATTCCCCAGTCACCATTTTTTTATTCAGATTGATCTCTTCCTGCTTGAGGCTGTTTCACACCCATGACTCTGAAACATCCCTAGTGGCCTGTTGGCTAATTAAGAGCAAAATCCATCTTTTGATGAAATAATGCTGCCACTGGAAAAGATTTCTATATTTTTTTACAGTTCTTAATCATGCAGTAAAGAGTAGCCTTTTAACACACTAAGCAGAGGGAATGAGTTTATATTTAGCAATTAACAATGATTAAAGGGACAATGAAATAATACATGTTGCAGTGTCATTTTTATCAGAGTAAATGAGTTTTCTGGGCACAGAACCTGCATATGCTTATTGTCACTTGGTGCTTGGGCAGCAGCACAAGAGTAGCTGAGTATCAGTAGGTGCTGGATTCAATATAAGTAACTTTGACACCATTGTGAAACGAGCAAATCAGCATTCTGAGGAATGTGTTCACACTTTGAAGAGACAAGCAGACATTCTTCAGAGCATGTGAGGTGACACCAATCAGAGGAATAGGATAAAGTCCAACATGCCACAGTGCACTATGGGAAAATTAACCTGTCTGCAAAGGGAGTCATCAGTTATGCTTTGAGCATTATGTCAAAATGTGTGTTGTATTATTTTAAAGTGGACAGGGATTCAAAATTGCAAAAAGTGCATTGTTTGTATACTGAGATGTATTAGCATCATAAAATAAAAGCAATAAAACAATAATGGTGTGATTTGTTAAATATGTAAAATACTATATAGCAAGCAGCTGAAACAGTGATGTTGCTGAAAATGAAAAGACTGACTGACTGAGAGGCAAATAAGTAAACTGCTCGACAGGATGGATATTTTTAACCCTTTAAGGGCCAAATACGGTACAACACATTGCAAAGCAATGCATAGCACACCCATCTGGTCCTTAAAGTGATAAATAAAACTTTAGACATGAAAACAGTTTCTGAAATAAAACAAAATATCTTATAGTAATACTTTCTAAAATATTTTCATTATTTCTCTTTTATTAACCCTTTGAGTTCCAGAGATACACAACCCATTCTTTGCAATGCGTTGCATACCTCTCTGGAACTCAAAGGGTTAATGGGTTGCTCAATAAAAAAGAAATGCACCTCATTACTCCTGTATCTGCTTATACATACATGTATTCAACTTTGAGCACCAAATGCATCACTTTTAGTGAACCACAAGCCAAGAAAGATGTTCTGATGTCTGATGCCATCTAGTGGCAATGGTATATTTCATATCATGTATATTTTCAAGTTCTACAGTACATTTGCTTTTTTCACAAATGACAGGCACTTAAATTATTTAATTCTTGGTTGTTTAAATGAGGAATAACACCTCCTAATAAGTATACCCCCAAAAAACCTCACTTAATATGGGCAAAATATCCTTAGGACCCCTAATAATAAAATTTTCAATCACAGCTGGATTTCATATCCATTGAGACCTGACAATTGCTAGAAGAACCACAAGGTACAAACACTGCCCACTGCACACAGTAATCATAACCCTTTAACGCCTTAAGGACCAGTGACGTGTCACTTGACCGGCGACCGGTTGCCTTGCCAAAAGGACAGGTGACGTTCCTGGCACTTCACATATCTTGTGCTTAAAGCACTCCTGTGGGAGCGCTGTAAGCACTAAAAGGGTCTGAAATTGACAACTCCAAGACCAGGGAGTTTCTCTCAGACTCCAGTTCGGCACGCCTGTACATGTCATCTGTCACCTGTGTCAGCAAGCCAAATGTCCTCTATGCGGTCTTTAACTGCAGTCCACTCCTCCAATACATTGTGTGTCCTTCTAGTCCTTAATTGGATAAATAGGCTCATGTACACTGCTTCCTTGAGTTTGAAAATAATACAGGCATCTATAATGCCTGACATCCAGGACTGAGGAAAGATGTTGTTTCCTGAACAAAGGCACAAGGGCAAAATTCATAGGTACCATTATGATTTTCTTACCATAGTAAGGTAAGTGAGGAGTTATTATTAGGAGATGTTACTTCTTACTAACTTTAGCAGTAACTATCATGAAAGAAATGTTGGTATGACATGATAATACATGCTTATGATAGTAAATAGTATGTAATATTAAATAGTGTAATTGTAACAGGGTGTTTAAGTGCTTACTTGTCTCAATCCTGGGAGCTTCTATCTCCTGTCCTCAGGCTGCCGCAGCTGTGCAGGTTTTACCAATCTCCACACATGAACACAATTGAATCAATCAGTGGTTCAATCACTCTGAGGGATCCACCTGAGAAAATGATAAATTATATTCACTTCTTTTTATCTTATGATATCCTGAAAACATGCACTCTTGGGCAGGTTTAAAGACAGATTTGAGCTCCTCTGCTCTAGAGTCACAGAGATCAGTAAAGGACTGTAACCTTAGTGATCTCTGCATATGGCTTTTATCCTGAGATTCAGAAAGAAAATGGGGGAAGCAAGTAGAAGGAAAAAGAAAGGGCCTGCAAACCACTTGCCAAAAAAGAAGCCTTTGTCCACAGCTGATTGCATTTCTGCTGAAGTGTTTCTCCTGAGTGCAGGAGAGGAACCATTTATCTGTCCAGCTTAAGGGAAGATTAGCTCTCCTAGCTGATCAGATGAATTGCAGTATGGGAACATTAGTTGCAGTAACAGAGTCTCAGCCCTCCATATTATTGGGCCCAAACAAGTGAATCAATGTTCACCCTAGGGACTGAGGTGGGAATGTGCTGCACTGTTTGAGCAGATGTTTTCATTGGGCTACAGGGATTTAAGATTCTGAAGCCTGAGATGTTTAAATCTGACATAACTCTCTTTATTTACTACATGGTTTACCCTTGATGTTACATAATCCTGTTGGTACCATGGAACAAGCAACCTTGCTCCATAGAAAAGGGTATTATATTTAGCTGCACCACTGAGATGGAGTTCAGGCCAGAGGCCAAAATAAGAATTCTGTCACAACCAACACTTAGCAAAATGTTTAAATGGACTAGGCTTCGTAAATTATCCATATGGCAAATAGTCGCAGTGTGCTGAATTCCTGTCAAGGACAGGAAGCAGACTCTAGTGGAGGCCCAAATCAAGTTATGGGATGGAAGGTAGTTTCACTGGTGATTAAAAGGAGGGACTCTGACAAGAATTTGAATGCTGTGTTGACAACAGCATTTCAAGATGTATCAGATGACGAAGAGCCCTGCCACGGACCCTTAGAGGGTTGCCCACTAATGTATTCTACACTGGATGTGAAGAACCTGTCACAAGTTTCCCCAAGTCCATAAAGGCTATTGCCTGTGCCTATCATAGTTCCCAAGTTACCAAGTTATTTCCCACCATTCTTCAAAGCAACCTCCAAGCTTGAAGCCACAGAGCAAATTCCTAGTCATACTGATCTGATTTGCATCTTGTATTGGTTCTCCTGGAGAATAGCAAGAGCATCTCACTCTCAAGGCTATTGCAAGATCTTTTCTGGGGTCAGAAGAGGGGAAAAGAGGGGCAGAGGTTGTCACATCTGCAGAGTTCCTTTGGTGAAAGGTTGACTGCAGCCTGTGAAGAACTTTCCTTCAGAGGAAGCTCCTGTCCTAGCTTTTGTGGACCTAGGAAAACCCAATGTACTCCATATTGATGCTCGCTCTGAAAAATCAGGTGTTATGTTACATCAAGCATACCCAGCTAGACTACAACCTGCTTATTTTAGCACACACTTGACAGGTAGTGAGAAGAACTACCCTGCTTATAAGCTGTAGTTTCTACCGTTAAAATGGACCACAGTAAATAAACTCCATAACTGTTTAGAATTAGCTTTGAGGGGAGGACTGGTAACAATCATCTCACATTTTATGACTACTACTAAGCTGGGTACCACAGGGCACAGGTGGTTCGATGCATTGTCTAACTACAAATTCACTATAAAATACAAACCAAGTCCAAAAATATTGGACCTTATACTTTCTCTAGGTGACCAGGACTACCCCAGAAGATGATAAATAGGGATGGGCTAACATTTTTACCTCAAAAGCAAAACATGCCAAAAAAACAGCACTTCCCACCTTCTGAGTGAATTCCTGTGAAAGTAGCCATTTTTCTGCATCTGAAGAAATGGACAGTGGTCAATGGACCATGAAACATGTTGGGGTTTGATTTTAATTGTTTTTATCAATAAATCACTTACATTTTTATTTTGGCCTGCTATATACTATTTTTTCTTCTGGTCTGAACTCTATAAGAAAATCTGGTGGTGCCTATCAGTGTGGTCCTTTCACAGGGTGGATTGGTACCAAAATTGCTCTTGTCATTTTAGTCCAGCTAATGGATATACGAGTCAGCCATGAGTATCTTTTTATGGTACATATGATTATTTTATGATTGGTACCTCCGATGTTGGTGGTCTCCTTCTGTTTGGTGTTTGTTCTTTACAAATCATCTGTTTCATTACCATCACCCTCACTATGTCCAAATCCAACCCCCACCCACATTCATTATTATAGAATAAGCAGCAACAGAGGTCAACATTCATAACCCTACAGTATGTATGAATGCTTCTTTTCTAAGTCAGTGCCACTTTTGCAACATCCAGTATTATGTCACTCAGGCACAATTCAGTTTATGATATCTAAGGGACATATAGTAGTGGTATTGTAGATGTCTTATGGAGTGAGACAATTTCCTCAGTAACAATAACATCCATTTTTCCTACTGTTTTTGTTCTGCAAGTGTAGTATAGAGTTAACTGCACCATTCAGACTTTTCCTAGGCTTCTGAGAGGAAGTGAAGCCAGTTTACCACAGGGGCAGAAAGGAGAAGGAGCAACTGAAGGGTCTGTAAACCCTTTGCCACAAAGGAGGTCTTTGCCAATGGCTAGTTGCAGCACTGCGGAAGTCCTGCTCTGGGGGGGCAGGTGAAGAACAATCCTCATGTCCAGGTCAAGTGTCATTTAGCTCTGCTAGCTGACTGTTTGAGTTTCAGTACCTTGTGTGGAAGTGTTAGCTTCCTTAGCAGAGTCTCAGCCCAGCAGTTGGATCAATTAACAGCTACATCTGGAGACAAGGAGCAGGGCACCAATTGGACTCTGCAATGCCCAAGGAGGCATGTTTGATCAAAAACAGACTGCAACGTAAAGTTTTCTTTTGTTATTTACAGAGGTAGTGCCACCTCCATCTTACTGGCCCCAACAAATGCAACAGCCATTCTATGGACTCAGATACTACTCTGAGAGGAGATTGCACAGGACTGCTTGGGCTGCAGGAATTTCAGATTCTTATCCTTGAAATGTTTATATCTGATATCATTTGTCTTTATTACATACAAGTTTTATCTTTGATGTTGTATAATCCAAGTTATCACTGTTTTATCATAAATTCTGTCCCGTACACTGGTATCCACTGTATATAATTGTTCTTAGAAAGATAATCTCTAATTACACTATGACCCTGTTAGATGGCAGCACTGCCAGAATCCATTGCACCCAATCTCTTATATAGCTCTGGTCCCATGTTCTTGCCATGGAACTGGCAACCTTGCCCTTTCCAACCCAAAGAAAAGGGTGTTACATAACATAAAAAAAATCATACATAAATTAATGAAAATATAACCATGTATACATACATTTCACATATACACACTCACTTATTAAAGGGGGACTTGCATGTGGGACAGGCGGGGCAATTGCCCCCTTTCCTGGACCAGTCATAAGTGTGGGGTAGTTTCCCTTTGGCTGCTGTAAATGGAGTAAAAAGAATGTACAGAGCTGCACTAGTAGTCTTGCTCCATTTCAGTTGTAAGCTCTGTTGTATCACTGTTATAGCTCCATTCCAACTGTGATCTCTGTGATATCACTAGTGTACCACAATTTCAATTATAGGCTCTATGGTATCACTTGCCTAACTTAATAACATTAATGCCAGCTATAACATTAACAAAAGATGGCAGGCTGGGACATTGGGCTGGAGCTATAGTAGAAACAGTCAGTTTTTGTATACTTGTCCCCCAGGCCAATCGTTGCCAGCCCTCCTTTGCACATATATCATAGTGAAAGACTGGGACTCAACTAATCTTTACAAAATATGATATTTGTTTGTATTCAGGCAAGATTTCAGGTCGTAGAAGAGTCTTTATCAATAACTGTTAATGAGCATTCAGGCAAACACAATGATAAAATAGAACCAGTGATTTATTACTAGAGTGAGAGTAATAAAATTAACCCTTTAAGTGGTGGAACGGTGTCCAATGCATTGCGATACAGAGCACTAGATACCTCTCTGGCACTCAAAGGGTTAAAGTAAATGAAAATATAAAATAATACAGAAATAATAAATGAAGAATATTACAGGTAATATAATTATGAAACAAACATTACACAATGTAAGGTTGTTTAAAAATCAATGGGGTTATAAAACATGCAATGTTGTTAGCTCACAAGGACCAGGTATGACTACGACTGATTTATTCCATGCTTCATTGATATGTCTTCCATTTTGTGATCAAGTGTAGGTGTTTTCTAGACTTGTGCACGGGCAAAATTTTCGATTAAATTCGAATTCGAACGGATTTTTTTTTTTTCTAATTCGGATGATCCTAATTTTGGACCGGGCCTATTCGATTCGAACGAAATTCTGATCCATTCCGAATTATTTGGCTGAATTTAACATGGGTTAAATGATAGCAGTGCGCCTCCGTGCACGCTGCTATCATTCTTTGCAGACAGGGTGTGCATTTAGAAAAAGATCCATCCCAAAAACGGACATTGTCGTACATTGCCAGTCTGTGCATGTCACCTCTACTTCAGCATGGGATGCCAGTCACAATGCAAACGTCGAACATCGAGAACCCATGCCTGTCATTCAATTTAGCATATGTTTGAACATCGAAACCCCATGCCTGTCCTTCAATATAGCATATGTTCGAACATCGAAACCTCATGCCTGTCATTCAATTTAGCATATGCTCGAACATTGAAAACCCATGCTTGTCACATCCTACTCAACATAAGTGGTCAACTCGAACATGGACAAACTACATGTCACATTCTATGTTAGTACATGGGTAAAGATTAAGGTTTCATTTTCTGGTACCAGCCTCCTACCCTACTGTCCCTCTTTAGTACCCAAATTCCTCTCTCTCATTTTCCTATCCTGATTTCCCCTCATATCAGATAAGTCTATGTGTATATACATTGTAGTGTTTTATACTACATCAAGAATAAACATCAATGATTGTTTAAACTGCAGTATGTGTGTCTAAACTAATTTGTGTATTGAAAATACATTAACCCCATCGCGACAAATTACTTACCAGGTACGTCCCGCAAAAACTGTCACTTAGTGACAGAGGACGTACCTGGTAAGTCCCGGAAGTCATTCGCTAGAATGAAGAAGAAGAAAAATCCGCGTGGCCGCGCGGACGGTCATTAAGGGGTTAATCTTGTGCTAAATCATCACCTCACTTAACCCATCTCAGAGACTGACAGAATTGGAACGAAGTGCCAACTTGCCTTTGATTCGAGGATCACAAATTGTGGCAAGCATTAACTCGGGACAATTGTCCATGCGCTCTTCCATGCGCCGAGTAAGTTCCTTCTTCAACTTCGTTAGAAGGGCAGCAACATCTGGAAGTATATTACCCTCAGCACCAGGCAAGCGTTCCCTATGGGAAAGGAAATCATCCAATTTTAAGGAGAGGTGCGTGAAGAGGGGAATGAATTCTGCCAGACTAGCGTTCTCTTTGCTCAAAAGTTCCGTCAAAGCACGGAAAGGCATAAGGACTGTCACTACCTGTTCCATCAGGGCCCAGTCAGCCCTGCCCAGTGTTCTGTTACTGTCAATGCAATGGTGACATGACATTGCATGAATTGCCTTTTTCTGCTCCAGGATACGCTCTAGCATATCTAAGGTGGAGTTCCATCTGGTCCCAAAATCTTGTTTTAGGCGGTGCTCTGGGAGGTCTGCCTTTTTCTGTTCCTCCCTGAGTAGATGGCTATCTTTGACGCTCCAATGGAAGTGGCCAGAAATTTGTCGGCACGACTCCAGAAGTGCTGACAACCTTCCAGTGTTACTGCCATCCTCAAGAGCAGCCTTCACTGCTAGATGCAGAACATGCGTTGAGCAGCGCACACCCACAAATCTGCCATCCCGGAGAGACTTGATCATGTTAGCTGCACCATCAGTAACCACAAACCCCATTTGCACCTGTGTGCCTGCCTGCTCCCCTAGCCATTGCGCCACCATGTTCTGCAGTGCTTTGCGAATGTTATCTGAGGTGTGCTGCTGATCCATTACCTCAGCATGGAGGAGGAAAGAGAGGTACCCTGTCTGCCTATACAACTCTGACACTGGCAGTGTGACGCTGAAGATTATTAAAACAAATAAGTTGTATTTTTTATATTTTTAATAAAATCAACACATGTGACTCTCCCTTGCGGTGGCTAAAAGGCACCCTGCCTGCCTATACAACTGTGACACTGGCAGTGTGACTCTGAAGATTATTCAAACAAATAACTTGTATTATGAATAATTTTAATAAAACAAACACAGGTGACTCTCCCTTGCGGTGGCGAAAAGGCACGCTTCCTGCCTATACAACTGTGACACTGGCAGTGTGACGCTGAAGATTATTCAAACAAATAACTTGTATTAGGAATAATTTTAATAAAACAAACACAGGTGACTCTCTCTTGTGGTGGCTAAGAGGCACCCTGACTGCCTATACAACTGTGACACTGGCAGTGTGACTCTGAAGATTATTAAAACAAATTACTTGTATTTTGTATGATTTTAATAAAACCAACACATGTGGGTCTCCCTTGCGGTGGCTAAAAGACACCCTGCCTGCCTATACAACTGTGACACTGGCAGTGTGACGCTGAAGATTATTCAAACAAATAACTTGTATTATGAATAATTTTAATAAAACAAACACAGGTGACTCTCCCTTGCGGTGGCGAAAAGGCACGCTGCCTGCCTATACAACTGTGACACTGGCAGTGTGACGCTGAAGATTATTCAAACAAATAACTTGTATTAGGAATAATTTTAATAAAACAAACACAGGTGACTCTCTCTTGTGGTGGCTAAGAGGCACCCTGTCTGCCTATACAACTGTGACACTGGCAGTGTGACTCTGAAGATTATTCAAACAAATCACTTGTATTTTGTATGTTTTTAATAAAACCAACACACGTGGGTCTCCCTTGCGGTGGCGAAAAGGCACCCTGCCTGCCTATACAACTGTGACACTGGCAGTGTGACACTGAAGATTATTCAAACAAATAACTTGTATTAGGAATAATTTTAATAAAACCATCACATATGGGTCTCCCTTGCGGTGGCGAAAAGGCACGCTGCCTGCCTATACAACTGTGACACTGGCAGTTTGACGCTGAAGATTATTCAAATAAATAACTTGTATTAGGAATAATTTTAATAAAACCAACACATGTGGGTCTCCCTTGCGGTGGCGAAAAGGCACACTGCCTGCCTATACAACTGTGACACTGGCAGTGTGACTGAAGAGTATTCAAACAAATGACTTGTACTTTTTATATTTTTTTTAAGAAACACAGATGACCCCCTTGCGGTGACGAAAAGGCACCCTGCCTGCCTATAGGACTGTCAGACTGGTTGATGTGACATTGAAAATTATTCTAACAAATACCTAATATTTTTTTATATTTTGCTCAGGAACAAATATTACTCCCTCTTGCAGTGTCAATAACTGGAACTAATGCTGGCTGCCTACCTATGCCTAGCCTAATGCTACCTGCCTGCCTACACAACAACTGGACACTCTCTAATCTCTTCTTCTCTCTCTGAGCTCCAACAACGCAATGAGGAAATGCAGGCTGTCTGTCTGTGTGACTGTGTCATTAGTCCAACCCCCATCATGAAACGAAGAAGGCTATTGGAATACAGACAAAAGAGGGAAGTAGTGCATGAAACGGAGAATGGAATTGGACTAGAGACATGGAGGGAAAATTATGGAGGGAAAGTAATTGAGCGCGCACAGGAAGTACAAAAAAGTCCTGGTCGAAAGTAGTCAAAACTTTTGGAAATTTGTCGATTGCCGAAACTTCCGAAAGTTTCGACGAATTTCGGTCCTGGGCTGTTCGGAGTCGGATCATTTTTTCTGAATGACCCTTGAGTTTCGGATTGGCCGAACATCTCCGAATCTGTTATATTAATACAACTAGAACATGCACAGGTCTATATCAAAGGTGTTCTTAATGAACCACAACCATTGTGGGGTGCACCCAAGACCTAAACAAACATACAAGAACAACGTAATTACATTTGTAGTGACGTTGATGTGGCCTCTGTTCGCCAATTGGTCTACAGCAATTTAAATTCTTGATTGATACCAACCGTTGTCATCCCCTGACGAAGCCTAAGTATAGGCAATACGCGTTGGGAAGGTTGGGGATGGAGCGAGCCCTGAATGTCTAGATATATTATCAGGATAAGTACATATTTATTTGTATTTTGATATTTATTTACCTTATCATATTGTGGGACATTGTCATTTTTATAGTGATATTCCTTTGGTGAGGTATTGTTATATTTATATGGTGTATATTTTGACAACTTGTCCTGTTTACTTATGACACCTGCTGAGTTATGTGATTGTTATATTATGATATAGCAGGGATGTTCAGGGCTTGATCCATCAATGTTTTTTAAGTGTTTTTATCTTGTATGTGCACTTTATGTCTTTTTGTACACCAATAAACATTTTTGATATACGATTATTATTCGGGTATTCTGAGTGCCTCAATGAGTGGACCTCTTTATCTTGTGGAGTTTAGTTTCTATAAGTTACTCTATAGGTACTTTGTTCTTGAATGTCTCCGAATGACCCCATTTTCGACGAAATTCGAATGTCTCCAAAAAACACACTGATAGGTGAATTTAGATTGTGAGCCCCAATGGGGACAGGGACCAATATGAGTGTAAAGCGCTGCGTAATCTGTGTGCGCTATATAAATAAAGAATTATTATTATTATTATTATTATTATTATTTCTCCGAATGAATTCGCACAAGTCTAGTGTTTTCTTGCCTTTTTCCATGGTACTGAAGTATCTGCCCCATTTATTGATGCCTTTTGGATTGTTAACTTAGATTTGATAAAAATATAGCGGTAGTAAAATATCACTCAGATATTAAGGATGCTTCAGTAAGCAATAGGTTCATAGAATGCACAAAAACAGCATTGAGTAAATTATATATTTAGGTTCAGATGAACAAAAAAGTAAAACAATTTTATGGAAGTCCCAACTATAGGTGCCAAACACAATTTGCCAAATTCTGATTGATTTAAATGGCACAAAACAAAAGAGGGTGCCTCATCGGGTAATAACATTCATGGTTCATACACAGTAAATATGAATGAAATCTACTCACATTTATTTTGCTACTTTATGTTGTTGGACAGTAGTAAAAATAGCACATGGAAGTTATTAAACCTGTTTCCACTCAGATATCACAAGTATCCTAGCTGCTCCTGAAATGCAATGATGTTTACATCAAAAAAGATAACAAAGTCCAGAAAGAACCCAGAAATAACAATTGTAACAGGAGTGCCTGTCTGTAGAAAATGTATGCAATCTGATATAGATGAATCATAAAGTACTCTTGCTGAACGTCAGCCTGTGAGAATAGACAGTAACAAGCACTTCATGGGGAACAACCTTACCCCTGTTCAGGTCTCTGTCCCAGTTACTGGAACCCGTTAAATCATAAGGGATGATGATATAACAAAATATGGTACATAAAGTATTAGAAAAACAGACCCATAAACACATGAACTCTTAACACCAATGTGTTTATAGGTCTAAAAAAGCATTTTTCTCAGTACACTAGGCTCTTAAACAAAGGAATTCACAAGCCAATGATATGTACTTTAGTACCTTAGAAAAATACCACACTGAAAAACCATTATGTGTCGTTTCAAGTTCCTACAGCCTCCACCTTATAGTGGATTAGATCTGCATGTTGTATGTCCTCTCCATTTCTTGATAAGCTCCCACTGAATCGTATGTATGCAGGTATTCCCACAGCCTCCATTCTCAATGGATTAGAACTGTGCGTTGATATTAACTTTACAAAAAACAGGCATATGAGATATTTTCATTTAACCCCATAGGTGCTAGGGTGCCCAATTTATGAATCCAACAAACTTCTCTTCGTAGCAGGGGTTTCCCCCGGTTACCACCCCTAGGGGGGATGGGTTCCTGGTCTATTATCATACTTTGCATGGAGGCTATAGTGTGATGTTGTTGGGCAAAGTGTCTGGCTACTGGTTTATCTGATTCTCCTGTATTGAGTGCATCCCTGATAGACTTGCAATGGTTTTCCATCTGTTCTCGGAATGTAGTAATGGTTTTTCCAATGTATAACAGGGAACATGGACACTTGATGAAATATATGACATAATTGGAAGTGCATGTGAGTCTGTATTTAATTTCAATTCGCTTATTATTCCGTGGATCTTTGAAACTGTCACCAGTTATAAGATTTTTACAGGTAATGCAGTTCAAACATCTGTAGCACCCAGGTTTATCCGGCTGTAGCCATTTCCCTCTTTCCGACGTATAACAATGTCGTGGATCAAAGTTTACTATATAAATAGAAAAAACAATAGACAGTGGCACACACAAAAGCAAGATAAATGCAAATTATAATTATAAATTTATAAATTTGATGGTGCACGCCCCATATATATATATATATATATATATATATTTATATATGTCATACATTTAATTACACACGCACGCACAAACACGCAGCACACATTTAAGGAGGATGAGATCACATGAGAAATATATAACTTATTTCCTGGTGTCGTTATACCTAGGATCAAAATATTATTGGTTAAAAAGCAGAAGGAAAGAGAGATATAGTTTTATTTCATTATTGTTGTTATGCTAATCTGTACTACAACCACAACACCAAATAAACACCAGACAAACAAATAAACCATAGAAACATTATTTCTTTCATATAGTCTCTCCTTGTTCCATTCATGATTGCATCCCCCTTCCCCTGTTTTAATATTATTCTGTAAAAGACAGCAAGTACATGTCAATAAAAATGGTTTATCTTCCCCACACATCCCAGTAAACAGTATACAAGGTAGAAGGGGAGTGGTGCCCTTTTTACAAGTTATGTAGGTGCTCTCCCATCAACACTGCTATAACTACAAAAAAAGTACTTTGACATGTAGTCCAAAAAGATATATGTCCATAATCCTACACATGTCCAAGATAATTACCAGATGACCACAAAGACAAAGCATTAGATTAAATTGTCCAGGAGGTCAGACGGGGAGCAATTTTCAATCTGCTATTGTGTAATGCAGTTTCTTCATATGGTAATATGATACAAGCGGGAAAAATAAATAATAGGCAAATGCCTATACACCTCCCCAAAGAAACCACAACACTGAAAGCCAAACATTCAAGCAGCTATTGGCCTGGTTTCTTGTTTGTAGTAATGTATACTTCACTGCCAAATGACACAATGTCAGAGTAACATTTTGCATCAGTTGCAAGAGGACAGACTCAGCTGGATATTGAAGGCAGAACCCAGAGCCCAGTAAACAGAATTATTTATTGGTGGTAAGGTGGCTGCTCCAAAATCATTGTCAGAGGTTCTCGGATAAGTTATGAAACCATATTATTTTTATAGTGTGTAATTCCTGGAAGGCCCTTATACCTCAAATTCAGATAATTCTGTAAAAGTGTAAATTGGCTAATTAACATAACTACTGATTAACAAATGACATGAGTTTTTTATTTAAATAACATAGTTAACATAACATAGTAGATAACATAGTAGATAAGGCTGAAAAAAGACATGCGTCCATCAAGTCTAGCCCATGCCAATAACACCTCTGTTGATCCAGAGGAAGGCAACAAAAAAGCCCTCTGGAGTGTGTGTGTGTGTGTGTGTGTGTGTGTCAAATAGTCCCCCGGCTCAATATCCTATTTGCTTTGAAGCCATCTGTCATAACTGTCAATATTGTTCTGTGCTAGATAGGCATCCATTGCTTTTTTGAATGCAGTTACATTATCTGCAAGCACAACATCCCGAGGCAAGGAATTCCATAGCCTTACCGCCCTTACTGTAAAGAATCCCTGCCTGTGTTTTAGTCAAAAGCCCCTTTCCTCAAGTCTTAATGGATGGCCTCTTGTTCTTAGCTCAGCTCTTTGCATAAATAATTAATTGGATAGTTCTTTGTATTGACCTTGAATGTATTTGTAAATGGTAATCATATCACCCCTTAGACGTCTCTTTTCTAATGTAAACAAACCCAGTTTGGCTAGTCTCTCTTTGTAACTCAGATCCTCCAATCCCTTTATCAGTTTTGTTGCACGTCTCTGCACCTTTTCCAGTTCAGTAATGTCTTTTTTTTTAGAACAGGAGCCCAAAATTGTACTCCATATTCTAGATGAGGCCTAACCAAGGATTTATACAGAGGTAGGATAATATTAGCATCCCTTGCTTCTACACCTTTTTTATGCAGGCTAGTACTCTATTTGCTCTTGCAGCAGCTGAGTGACTCTGCACACTGCTGTGAAGACTATTGTCTATCAGTACACCTAAATTTTTCTCTAATGAGGATTTCCTAAGTTGTTTCCCATTTAGAGTATATGTAGCAAGTTTGTTTCTACAACCCAAATGCATAACCTTACATTTATCTACATTAAATGACATCTGCCACTTTTCTGCCCATTCACTTAGTTTATCTAAATCCTTCTGTAGGGAAAAAACATCGAGCTCTGTATGTATTTCCTTACGTAGCTTAGTGTCATCAGCAAAGATTGAGATGCTACTTTCAATTCCCACTTCTAGATCATTAATAAACAAATTAAAAAGCATTGGGCCCAGGACTGAACCCTGCGGCACCCCACTTATAACCCTAGACCAATTTGAAAAAGTTCCATTTACAACAACTCTCTGCCATCTATTATTTAACCAGTTCTCAATCCATGTACAGATAACACCACCCAAACTGAAGCCTTTTAATTTATGCAGTAACCTGTTGTGAGGCACTGTGTCAAAGGCTTTTGCAAAATCCAAGTATACTACATCAACAGCAATTCCCCTGTCCAAATTACTACTCACTCTTTCATAAAATGCAAGTAAATTAGTCTGACATGATCTGTTCTTCATGAAACCATGCTGATTCCTACTGATGATATTGTTTGTCTTCACATAGTTCTAGAATACTGTCAGTTAATAACCCTTCTAGTATCTTACCCACTATGGAAGTCAAGCTCACAGGTCTATAATTTCCTGGTTTGGATCTTGCTCCCTTTTTAAACAATGGAACTACATCAGCTTTCCTCCAATCACAGGGCACTATGCCTGATGAAAGTGAATCAATAAATATTAAGTATAATGGTTTTGCTATTACTGAACTAAGTTCCTTAAGTACCCTTGGGTGTATACCGTCTGGTCCAGGCGTTTTATTCACTATAACCCTTTCCAGTCTCTTTTGGACCTTGTCCTCAGTAAGCCATGTAGAAATTGCATGGTTTTGTCTGTTTGCCCACAGCTTGTCATTTCTGCTTCCTTTGTATATACTGAAGCAAAGAACGTATTTAGGGTGTCAGCCATAGCTTTATCCTCACTAATCAATTCACCTGTTTCAGTCCTAAGAGGACCAATATCAACCTTAACTTTTTTGTTGTTAATATACTTCCTCTATCTACTACTTAAAAAATGATATGACATAGTGCAAACCATTTGGAAATGGTGAAAAGTGGTTGGAGGTGATTCACTAAAGGTCAAAGAGGGCTCAAAAGTCAATGTCCTGTCAGAGCAGTGTTGAAGGCATATTGACAGTATGCATTAAAGTGTGTTCAGTATCATATCCCCATCAATCCGACAAAAATCTGGCTACAGACTTCGACATGCATTCGACATGCCTTCGACAAGTTTACAAATTTTCACTCATCACATAAACAATGTCTTATTTCCATATGGAAATGCAACATAATGACTAATTTCTAAATGGAAATGCAGGATAATGAGCCACTATCTCATTCAAGGGTGTGTGTTTATATCTTAATGTGCCATTTCACTACATGCACTAAACTCCAGTAGCAGCCTCTGCTGTCAACATTCGCAGTCTCAACTTTGCCTCCCAGAGGCTGGCAAAGTTGGATTCTCCTTCTAGTTTCCCATGTAATAACAGCCCATGGGGATTTATGGCTACCAGTGGGCAAGGGAACAAGTTTAGGGGCCAGGTAGTGTGCATGGGGTTATATGGCTAACAGTGAGCAAGAGAACAAGGCTACCTGCCCAGCCTTGTTCCCTTCAGAGTGCATAACATGTATGAAATATGATACAGTGTTGAGGGGATGATTATGTACTGCTTGGTATACTTTTTTTTATCCCTTTGAGTTCCACAGGGGTGCACAATGCACATCTCTATGGCTATCAAAGGGTTAAGAGAGTGATGTTGTTCGTAGTGCTGAAATAATCCTGTCCACTCCCCTACTGACCAAGTGGGGAAGCAGAGAAAGTGCTCTTCGACCTCAAAATAATCATGCTGTTGCTGATGTGCAAGAGAGGGCATCCCTTCCACATCTACAGCAGTTCTATAACCCTGTATGCTAATGGGGACCTTCTCCTCCCCTCTCCTTGCATCTCTAAATTTTATTGCATATGGCAATGTATTTCTACATCAAAAAAGTTAAATTGCTTTGAGCATACGTACAAAATCATATTGTCACAGCATCAACCTTTAGTGCATCTCGGCCATTATGTCCCTGAGAATAAAATGGATGTGCAAAGTATAACCAATTAAAGCACTGAACACTGGTTTGTTTCTCAAGAGGTTAATCAAAGATGATCTATGTAATTTCTTTTAAGTATAATAATACTTAGTTTATAAGAAAAAAAACACATTATTCAGCTAGTTTCTATTGGATAGAATAATGAAAAAGTCTCATATTTAGTTCAACATTTTCCCTTGTCAGCTACATTATTTTCTTCTCAGAATCTACTGTTTCAATTGCCAAAAAAATCCCAGCCTTAAGTTATCAAATGAACTGCCAACATTCAGTCCATTCTTAGTGAAGTTTTATGTTTTTTCTGTGGTCTGGTAACATTTCTAAAAATGAGTCATAGCAAACACAAGACCCTTTATGTTTCATTCATGCTTTAGTACAAAATAGAAGGGAAGTAGACTTTATTGTACCAATATGTCATCTTTTTAATATTATATGAACATATAGAGTATTTATATAAAAAAGATCAGTTTCTTGAATGTGACGTTTCACTATTTATGTTTTCCTTCTTTTTTGAGATACATTTCTAGCTAATGCAGTGTTTATTAATTTGTGTAATACACATAATTTGTAATTTTTTTGTTAATTTTTTCTTCTAAAAGTATGAATATTATCTGTCAGGTAACACAGACTGGAACCTATGACTCAGAGTAAAAGCCTAAGAATCAGGTCCAGTCTCCAACTAGCTATTTATGTTATACAAATTTATGACATCCATATGAATGCCATTCCAACCAATATGTTAAGCTAATTTATATGTCATTACTAATTAACTGTCTTCTTTGTGTAAGGGAAAAGAGTTTTTGCTAATCGCTGCCCGAAAAATAGATTTGTACATTGCAAATACACTACACTGGAAGTTTACTTTATAATGCAAATATTGAGCAAGTCTAGGGTAAAGCAATTGCACCATAGGGAGCAATAAAACATTTCCCTTGATAAAAATGGAGTTTTGTGCTCATTGGATAGTTTGCAATGCATTGAAAAAATCTCTAGTGTTTATGGAGTTAACAAAATATTTTTTTGTCATTTACTATCATTTTTATTTGCCCCAGGATTGCTCCACTTTTCAGATGTATATATGACACACTGTTTGCATAACCATTCATTGGAAAACACTGCATATACTGTCACAGTTTATAATAATAATGTGAAATATTATATCAAGGGTCTCCAATAAGTAGCTTGTGTGAGCTACTGGGAAATAATATAGGCGAGCGCTTTGGAACTAAATACATATTCAAAGGGATATAGATTATTTGTGAATATCCATGTAAAAATAGTGATATAATACCCAGTATTATAACATGCTAATTAATGTAATACTGTACGAATAAAAAAGAAAATAATATTGATGTACATATATATAACGGATCCCACCCGTTACTAGAGCCTTGTCTGGGCATGGCATTTATTTACCCCTGGGCCCAATGATTATGGATATTGGACACTCTTGGACACTCCTTTGTGCCCGGGCATACGATCTCTCAAGCCCTTATCCTGGACTAAGAGACTTTGGCTAGCCTTATGTAGATAGACAGCTGTGCCAGAGGAAAGAGCAATTCAAGGCTTGTGTGCTGCAAACTCTTCTGGCCTGCAAAGGGTTAATAATTTGAGTTTGGGCATATTTACTTTCAATATGTGTTGCAGTCCCTCAAGCCTTTTGCTTAATTATTCAACCCTGGCCATTGTTAAGGGAATGTATATTCTAGCCACTCAAGTCATTGCATTGAGAACTGTTCTGAGACCCCCTGCTGTGTGTTAATCCATTCACGCCCCTCAAGTCTTTGTTCAATCAAACCCTTTTGTATCTGAAATGTAATCATGTTTGAGTTATTGTATCTGTTAAGACCATCTGCTGCTGGCCTTTGTCTGATGTATTATGATTGGATCACGCCCTTTTGTATCTGGTTTCACCCATCAGTTGCAATGTAAAGATTTGTGTATAAATATCTGTGGTTTGTATCAATAAAGTGAGTTATGTTTGGAGTGAACAAGGAGTCCTGGAGTCTTGTATTGCTTATGGTCTAATGTATCCACTCTGAGACCCATCTGCACCAAGTATCCTGAATCGTCAACCGTCTGCTGCCAGTTTCCTGCGACCTAACTTCGTGGACTGTCAGGTGGCGACGTGGACTCTTCCATGCTTCCCTGCTTTCAGAGATCCTGCGACTGATTCCAGTGACCGTCCATACTTCAACAGGTGCACCTGACAGTGCTTATCTGGCATTGAGAGGGAGAGACCCGGGAACGACAGCGGAAGGCGACATGGTCCCTTCTCAGCTTCCGTTACAATATTGCAGAGTGACTCAGAAATAAACATGGATATAAAATAGGTGAGAGCTATAATATAACAGATGTATACGTAATAGTTCAAAGCACGCATTCTACACAGAACATATTCAGTGTGTGATAATCAATAAATGTAATATATATAAAGAAAAATTATAGTGATACAATTGGGTGGAAATTTATGTGGACACATAGGTTCAAATACAATAAAGTGGAAACAGGCAGAATGAAAATCTAGGTAAATGAATGTAGATAATAAGATACAGCAGCATGATATAGTTGGCACGCCAGTACATAGAAATTAAGTCTACTAAGCAGAGTGCAATAAGCAAGTAGAATCAGGGTAGTTGAAGGACTCATAAATCCCAATGTACATCACAGAGTCACGGGCTGTCAACTATTACTTCAAATGGAGACTGATCTATCAGTTGAACACACTGCATCGATGGTGGATCCTCTTTGATACATCACAAGGCTCTACACCCAGCTCTACACTGCTTCATCTGACTCTTACCACAAGACCATGTTCAAGGATTTTCTATACTAGGCCAACAATGCCTACCCTAACTAGTGCCTTCCGTTGCATTATTAGTGCTGATAATTGTGTTTCCCAGAGACTTGTGGATGTTGTCCACTTTTCTTAGCAGTAAATAATCAAGACTGTGATATACTCTGGAACATACTATTCTGGATTACAATTATGTTTGTTGGATTTTTCATTTGGCAGTTTTTTTGGAATATGAACTATCATATACTGTATGGGGACTGGACTAATATATAGTAGATTTGAGTTTGAACTGTTCAGCCCTATTGTCTGCCTGTGACTCTTTGATATACATTAGGATTTATGAGTCCTTCAGCTACCCTAATTCTACTTGCTTATTGTACTCTGCTTAGTAGACTTAATTTCTATGTACTAGAGTGCCAACTATATCATGCTGCTGTATCTTATTATCTACATTCATTTACCTAGATTTTCATTCTGCCTGCTTCCTCTGGCAGGTGATATAGCTCTGAGATGAGCAGGAGTCCCGGCTATGCGACGAGGTTACACTTGTCAGAGAATCCATGCTCTATAACTATGGTCCCAGGACCAGAGCTGTCCATAGGATCGTGTAGCAACAGCGCCACTGTACAATTTCAGGCCACTGTGATATTGCACCTAAAAAATTCAACTTTGAAAATTAATAACTTTTGAATGAAACACCTTTCAGCAGTGGTAGTACTCTTGTTTTACTCAGGGGGATAACCCCTACAAAATATTTTTTTTACATTTTAAGTATTACTATCCCTTTAATTGTTTTGGTTTATTTTTTAATTTTATTTCACTCTCGTTACTTTTCTGTGCTCATTCAATGGTACAGCGTGCACCTTGGATAAAATTGGTGGTCTATGTCTCGGATTAAGGTATTTAAGCTGTATTCCTTTCTCTTATCTGCTAACCCTGATGAAGGTCCTTGATAGGGCTGAAACCATTCGGTTAATGGAGGCATTGCTTGAGTAAATGTATCACATCACTGAATTCCATCAAGTGCTGTCTCCTCTACTCTAGCTCAGCTAAGTACACTTTTGTATACACTATATGTGACGTGCACCGTTATTTTGCTTTAAAACTTTGAGTGCCACTGCCAACCCTTGCTGTGTATATATATATATATATATATATATATATATATATATACACGAGTGAGGAAAAAATATTAATCAAAATGCAAATAAATGCATAAAAACAATATTTAATTGTAATAGAAGAATTACCGGTAAATACAAAGGGATAGAAATCCGCAATCATGTACCTGTGAGTACCTTCCACTGGTCTATTTCATTTGGCACATCTGTGAATTGGAATGCACTCTGGGAGTAGCTTAATGAGGACAGCTCACAGATTTCCCCACATGCCATTTTCGCTTGTCTATCAGACAGTCAAGCACTTTTTTGTCCAAGTGAGATTTCTTCCCACCATAACTTAACTTTAAATTTTAATTTCCATTCAGCGATAGATTATTTCTTCAAGGAAATCTTTAGTAGACAAATTTTTAGATTTATTTTTGAACTTTTTATTGCTTGTATATGTATATCAAGCAATAGAAAGTATATGGATCTTTCTCACTTATGCAAATTTCCACTTTAATATATTTGACCCTGTGTGTCTGTGTGTCCACATAAATTGCCACCCAATTGTGAATATCACAATCATTTCTTTATATATTATATTTACTTATTATTATACATTGATTGTGTTCTGTGTAGAATGTGTGCTTTGAACTATTTTACATCTATTATATTATAGTGCTCACGTATTTTGTGTGAGCTACTAGCTATTTGGTTACCAATGAGTAGCTGTCTTCAGTCCAATCAGGTATCAAGCTACCTGGCCTGCCAGAAATGGGTCCAATGGTTGAAATCTGCTCCTCAACTGTCTGCATCTGGGAACAACTTTCATCTGTGATACCCAGCAATGGTCAGAGTGCTGATAGTAATAGGCGATGACAATCTTTGTCGTTTTCGCCCACTGGCAAAAATTCTTCACCATTTTTTCAATGGCTAGAGAGTATCATTTTCTGGAAGTGAATCACAATAGAAGCAGCTACAGAGAGAGAGACAGAGGTGCTGTGCTGTTCTGCCGTGAATTTATAGCAAAATTGAGGCATGAGAGGCTCATAGTGACTGCTATCACTATGAGCATGTTTAAGAATAATGGAAAGACCCTTATCTGTCCAGAGAATCTGAGGAGGAAGTGACCACTAAAGATCCAATGCTGGTCAGTCCCCCTAAATCACCTCTAGGGATCCTGGGGAAATTAATCTTATGGTAGGAAGAAGAGGGTAGTACTGAGAGCAGGACAGGTCAGCTGCCTGTGCTTGCTGCCAGATGTGCTGCGCCTGCTGCCAGTGCTGCCCCAGCTGCCACCAGTGCTGTGCCTTCTGTCAGTGCTGAACCTGCTGCCAGTGTGCCTTGTAATTCTCAGGAGGAGGAAGGAGAAGATGATGCCAAGTGTGACAGCAAGGGACCCTAAGTCCCCAAGCAATGCCGTCATAGTACTACTACCAAGAAGGTCCAGCAGAATGTTAGTGTTTGGAGTGAAGGAGGGGGTGATCATCATATTACTATTCACTGTGATGAGGAGGAAGACTCAGGGGCTGAAACTGATGTGGTTGGTGTTAGTTATAGTAACCGTTAGGGTGAAGCAACGGGTGGGACTAGCATTAGGAGAGTGGTAGGGGAAGCAATGCAGAGCATCCAAACTAGCAGTCAAGGGAGCCCACACCATTCCCCTGACTCTGGGAGTCCCCTTCCCCTCTTGGCACTGTCTAGGTGGAACATGATCCTAAAGAAGGCAGAATTGTTGCCTAGCAACAATACCACCACCAGGAGCACAGATCAGTTGACTGTGCCTGCTGCTAGTCTGCCTTCTTCAGGTCACCAAGAAATCGCAAGTGTGACATTAGGGGACCCTCTGTCACATTTTTCCTCCAACCAGTGAGTTGCCTGTAATAGAGCAGCACCAGCATGGAGGGACAGATGGTGGTGGTGATGATGATGGTGGAGAAGATGGGGTAGAAGAGACATTGATGGCCTTTTTAGCCTGAACTGAGAAGCAATGGGAATCAGGGATGAGAATGGGTATCACCACCACCACCAGCAGTGAGCTTTTAGACTTAGCGGAGTTTGCAATTGATGCTGCTGTGTTGTATGGACAGCAGGATGCTGAGGAGCAGACTAGTGTACCACAGACCACAGTGGACACAGTGGGAATGGGGTCAACAAGTGATGCAGTACTAGGACAGGTTCCACTTGTCAGCAGTAGCAATGTTCCTGGTCCTAGTTGCAGTGCTGATTCTGATGCCATTGGGGCAACAGCAGCAATATCATGCTCTGCCCCAACAGTGAAGGGGAATGTGGAGGAGAAGAACAAAGAGGCCATTCTTCACCACCTGTTCCCTATCCCCTGAAGTCATGGGTATGGGACTATTTTTCTCTTGGTGAAGGTACAGTGCAGTCATCAACAACGACACTGTGGACAATTTGTGACAAGTCAGTGAGAAGGGGAAAGGGGGAACACACCTTAGCACAACTGCCCTGATAAAACACATGACACAGACACAATGACATTTATGTGAAAATGTTAAAGCCAAACACCCACCACAGATTCATGCACCACTGTTGTTGTACCCCCTGACTCTTCACAAAGGCAACAAGAGGCAAGGTGGAGATCAAAGAGGAGGAGTAATAGAGAAACCCAGCCAGAGGCTGAAAGTTCGATGATGAACGAAACAACTAGCTTGAGATCACCTTCTTGCTCTAGCGTAACTGCATCTTCTTCTGCCAATCCACCTCGTTCATTGTTACCAACCCGCCAAGTGATAGCCACTCTGTAGATGTTATGTTGTGGCAGTTCATGTCCGCCCATTGCACACTGTGTAGTGCACTGACCACACTTGGCAGTGTGGTGGAGGAGAATCACAAGCAGGGCATCAAGTGGCATCTGAGGGAATTCAATCTCACAGAATATGCTAAACTGGTGGCAGGGAAGGTTCATCATTACTATTAAACTGTCAACAACTTGTCATGTGTCTTTAGCGGGGTCTGGACAAAGGGTATAGTGACAGCAGCAGTACTTGGTTTCTGGTGGGGGGATTTCACATTTCGCACCCTAAGTGTCATGGTGTTTGGATAGAGTTGTGCCAGGTGTTTCATGTGAGTACAGATGTACCCATTATTCTTGGTCCTTCCTTTAATTACACTGTGCACATTGCAATTGATGATGAGCTGAGAGGCATAGTTCCTGCTCTCAAGGGAAAAATTATATTCTCAACACATGATTTTGGAGGAGGGGAAGGTGGAGAAGCATTATTGGGCAACTTCTTCTTTTCTCCACATATACCTGAAGGGGTAGGGGCTCGTTATGGTGCTGCTACTGCCTCAGGTGCATCACCGGAGCTAGTTGTGGCAAGTGGAACATCACTCCACCAACACAGGTACAATCATACCCCTTTTATACTACGTCTTTGGGAAATAAGATAACATTTGCTATGTATTGTGTGTAAATTTAATATTCCCATTGATTTCAATGGAATGAGTTGGCAAAAAAATTGAAAAATGGCTCTTTTAGCTGGAAATTACTCATCAAGTGGGAAGTGCCATTATTTGCCGATTTTGGTTTGCAACAAAAGTTTTTTGCCCATCCCTAGATAGTAATGCAGATAGAGTGCCTCACAGCATTTTACCAGTTTAGTAAATGTTGTGGGAAATTCATTGTATTGAAGTGGGTAAGAGCTACAGTGGGACTCAATGTTCACTCACTCCTGGTAACAAAAGTTGCCAGCTTTCTGTTATATTAATTAATTGTTTTAATAAACCACTCTAATAACTTTAAACATGAGAAGCAATATAGTGTTGATAAAGGATGAGAAGGGATTATCCATCAGAAAATCTGGGGCTCACTGGAAAGCTACAGGTTTTGTCTTCTATAGTGAATATGGATTTCTTTTACTAAAAATTATACCTCTTGTAGTGAGTAAGTAAATAAACTAATATAGCCCCATCACCACCACCACCAACTCTGCCACCTAAAATAAAATTAACCCCTTAGTGACAGCCGTGTTCGTACACGGCTGTCACCTTAACTCCCACGGAACATTTTTTTTTTTTTAAACTGATTCCGGAGTCTCCGAACGGCATGAAGCCACACGGAAACCCGGACTTCCGTGACTTAACAGGTACATCCTCTGTCACTAAGCGACAGTTTTTATGGACGTACCTGGTAAGTCATTTGTCGCTATGGGGTTAAACCAAAAAAAAAAATCTTTGCTCGTCCTGCTTGGGCCCCAGTCAGTGTAAGGACAATATGATAAGAGATTGGCTTTTATATGGCCAATCTCTGTTCAAAGTGGATCCCACACTCCCATTGGCTGGGAAGTGGGTTTACTCAGGTCACCGAATGTACCCTGCAGTAAACTCACTTTCCAGCCAATCAGCATCTATCTGGAATGGTCACGGCTCCTTAGTTCAACATTCCTCCAGCTATTCAATGATTGGAGAGCTGAAGAAATGATAAAATACAGCATTGACCCCTCCAGCAAGATGCTAATTAGCTGGGAGGTGGGGTTACTGCTTGGCACGTTCCGTGCTCTGAGTATCTCCATATCCCAGACAATGGGAGTGTGGGAACCAATTTGAACAAAAATTGGCTTTATAAAAGACAGTCTCTGTTCATATTTCCCTCACATTGGCTTGATCAACAGCCACAGCAGAATTTGCAAAGGGTTTTTATTTTTGTTTAATTTTATTTTAGGTGGTGGCAGCAGCGGCAACAGTGGAGGTGGTGGTGTTGGGGGGATAGTAGGGATTTTTTTGTTTTTTCAGGAGAAGATGCAGGAGGACCAGGGTGAAGAAGACAAGTTCAATTGCTCCAGCCTCAAGGTAAGTGTGTTATTATTGCAGGTGTGGGAAGTGGAAATGGGCCATAGATTAATGTAAGGACTAGGATTTTATCTTATTGGTAATGTTAGGTGTAGTGGAGAGCCAGGGGGTATACTTTCAGTGTTTGTTAGTTTCTATTGATTTTCCCACTGCTCACGCTATATATCGTGAGTTGTGGAAAAAGAAAGCTGCAATGAGCATTAGGCCACAACATGTGTTCTTGAGACCAATGTTTGTTGCTGTTGATATTGGCCAAGGAATAGAATTCTGATGGTACAACAGTGTGTGTACAGGCCAGAACTCAGAATAAAGCTCTAGGTTGGTGAAAATCAAATACTGTATAATTTAATTTTGAAAAAATGAATTTTAGACCTCGCTGGGTAGGGAAGCACAGAGAATGCTGTTCAGAACTGTGGTCGGTGATTTGGGGTTTTCTGACTGAACTTTCTACTATGGAGTGCTGTGATTGGCTGTGGTGCTAGGTAACATTTTTATCATGTGTTTTTAGGTAAGATTGTCTATGTGACGCAGGTTTAAGGTGAATGTGTATTTTGTTGGTCATCGCTCTTTAGCCTTTCTGGGTAAGGAAGATTTGAATTTCACGTTACCCGGTCTTGGCTAACTCGCGAAGGCAGTTTTTTTCTTCATGTTGGTTTTAATGCCAACATTTGGATTGAGCCCTTAGTTAGCAAACAGTGCAGAGCGTATAAACAGAACTTTTAAATTCTTTGTATGACTATTATAATGTATTTTTAAAATGGGGAAATATTCTTAGATGCTCTAAACAGTTAAACAAGACAAAAGAACTGTACAGGTATGGTTAATAGATAGCTGAATATCTATAATCATCATTGAAAGACAATTGAAACAGAAAATAAGAGGGCCGTGGATGAGTATTTAAGAAGGCCCTCTGGCTAGCGTTTACAGTATATAACAATGTAAATAATCTATGAACTGAATTCATAGTGGGATTAAACAGGAAACAGCAGATTAAGCTATGCATAGGTAAATGTGAGGAAAGACATTTGGAGAAAGGAAATAATGAACACAATGCCAGTATGTAATGGTTATCCAAAGGAAAGGAGAGACAGAGAAGAATGACACAATAATAAGAATGTAATGGGATTATTTTAAACAATTTCTTGATGGAAATGAATTTGTAAGAGCTTGTGAAACACAGACTTGAAACAATACAGTTCTCAATGTAATGCAGCAGATATAACGTACAATATAATACATGAATTCAAGCCAGCATGGTTTCATGAGGAGGACCAGATCATGTCAAACAAACATACTTGCTTTCTTTGAAAAGGTGAGGAAAACTCTAGATTATGGTTATAAAGTGGATGCAGATACTTGGATTTTGCAAATGTATTGATACGGAGTCATTTAGAAGGGTAATCGGAGCTCTGTACTCCTGCTGAGTATCTCTGTCGGATTCCCTTTTCTCTACCTGGATTGGTATCACTGGAGGGATATAGCCTGTATCACTGGCTCACCCAAACACTGGACTACACTCAATGAAGGGTGAAAAAGAACTGACTTTATTGTGGAACACACAGGGTTTATATACACACATTACAAGTTATCCACACACATTAGAATACAATAGCATACAGGTTACTGCAAACGACATACGGAAAGACAATGGGGGCGGTGGTGGAGGGGCACATAATACCAAGAGGCACAATGGGAACAATAGGAACAATACACAAGTTATACAATGGGACAAAGTTTGACACACACAGCACTACAGCACACTGAATTACATTAAATACAACCGGAGAGAGCATAATCAGGTTAAATTAAACAATACCCTGTCCCTCCCTGGATGCACATCCTGAAGGGAAATGGTTGAAACAAGTGACAGGACCTTAATTCTGTCACAATATGCCTAGATAAAAATATAGAAAATATATGCCTAGAGCAGTGGTTCTCAACTCCTGCCCTCAGGACCCACTAACAGGCCAAGATTTACAGATTTTACAGGTGTGGTGATCAGAGGCTCATTCACATTGATTAACTAACCTGTGTTCTAACAAGGAAATCATCAAATTCTGGACTGTTGGTGGGTCCTGAGAACAGGAGTTGAGAAACACTGGCCTAGAGGAATGTATGCCTAGGAAATATATGCCTAGTGGAGAATACTTGAATAAAACTGAATGAGGAATAGCATACTTGGATAGAAAACTGATTGAAAGAAAGAGTGCAAAAAGTTGTTATAAAAGGAACATTCTCACACTGGGCAAAGAGTGTAAGGATCTTCTTCGGAATTTTGTAATATTTCCCTATGGAGTAGCTGGTTTGCACCATAATTGCTAATACAGTCTCTGTATTATTTTATCACTCTACAAATTATTCCTGAAATAGAGCTTTGGGCCCATTTTTAAGTTAATTAAGTAACCAAGACGAGTTTAAAGAGGAGCATGAACATTAAAGATCACAAGAAAGTTGTTTATGATGAAACACTGGCCAAATTAGACACTTTAAGACAAGCCAGAAAGGTGCTAAGATTAATATATAGTCAAGGTCAATACAAAAGCCCCTACATGGAACAATTCATTTTGTAAGCTGCAAATGATAAGAGGACATTACTTAAAATGGATGACTAATTGTGAAACTATTCACTGCTAAGTTAAGAAAAGATTAACTATATACTAAAATGGGAATATTTATGAAAGGTCCATATGTTTCTTTAAAAAGGACATTCAGAGATATGTGTAATACATTAAACATAAACGATCCAGGAGCTAATATGACTATTATTTTAGGGTGGTAAAATGATCATCTCTATTTGAAACAAAAATGGCATTTACGTCACTGCAGTTTTCATTTACATTTGTACATTTAGACCTGTACATTTTTCAAACTTACTATCCACTGCACTACAAAAATAGTTTCAAAAATTAAAGACCACTTTTAAATAAAAATTTACAATTTTTTCATCTAGTCATTAATTTTATTGATATGAAATGTGTTTGACTGAACTATTTTAGAAAGGCTTACTGTACAACTTTTTCACAAATATAGAATGCAATATAAGTTCAACTATTGTAACTTTTCTCTTTTTGAAAATATATTCATTTAATTGTGAAGGCAATAACTCAATAACTTTTCCACTGATATGTAGCTTTGTTTGCCAATAACTGTATTCCGCATTTTCTATCTTGCAGAAGATTCATTATAATCACACATTTTGCATAATCGGATACAGTATTATACAAATCTTGACTATTTGCATTTGTCATTCCAAAAATACATCCATGAATATTTAATATTTAAAATAGTATCTGTATTGTTGTTTCCACATATTTATCTTTTATTTTTCCCACTTTTTTTTTTTTTTTTCTTAAATTCATATGAATTTTCATTGAGGTGTATTTTTTTATTTGATACTCTTTCAACTGAAAGTGGAGAAAGCTCTTATATAAAAGTCAACTAGCAGCCAATGTGGGATGCTGGTGAGATAGCTCAGTGGTAAATACTGCAGAGCCTGTTCAAACCTCAAGGCTGCAGGTTTAAATCTTTGCTGGTTCAACCCAGCCTTTCATCCATCTGAGGTCAATAAATGAGTACCATTGACTGGGTAATAATAACATCTATTATTCAGCTGCCGATTTGGTTAATTCCGAGAGCATGTGCTTTGAGTCCCACTAGGAGAAAGGTGCTATATAAATACTAGTTATTATTATGCAAGTATACGAAACACAAACAGATTCATAAGACAAAGTATGCACCTTACACCTTTAGGATCTTAGCAAGGTTTATGATATAAACCATAAAATATTATACTCTGTATAAGTTAAGTAACATGAAAAAAATCTACTCTAAAATTCTCTTTTTTACGTGGGACTGCTATTCCCTATGGTTTCAAATGCAGAAACAAGCCAAAAATGATGTGAGAGGCTCTGAGCACGAACAAAAGCACAACAACCTGTTCTTTGACTAGTCACCGCTCAAGAGAATCACATTTTAGCTCTCTAGTGCCATTACATAGGAGAAATTTCCACATACATATTAGACTAATCCCGCCCATAAGGGCAGACCAGTACCAGAATGATTAGCAAGTCTCCTCTGCACGGAAAAACCAGCTAACCACAGACGTACATTTCGGCCTTATTTGGCCCTCGTCAGTGAGGCGCAGCTGGCTTCCCTAGGCACTGAGAGCAAGGGGTCCACGTCTGGATTACCCTTTACACTTAGGGAAAGACCCTAAGTGTTTTGCAGAAACAAGCCAAAAATGATGTGAGAGGCTCCGAGCACGAACAAAAGCACAATGGCCTGTTCTCCAACTAGTCACTGCTCAAGAGCATCACATTTTAGCTCTCTAGTGCCATTACAGAGAAGAACTTTCCACATACATATTAGACTAATCCCACCCATAAGGGTGGTCCAGTAACAAAATGATGGGCAAGTTCCCTCTGCACAGAAAAAAACAGTTAACCCCGGATGTATGTTTCAGCCTTATTTGGGCCTCACCATTGAGGTGCAGCTGGCTTCCTTAGGCACTGAGAGCAAGGGGTCCATGTCTGGGTTACCCTTTACACTTAGGGAGAGACCCTAAGTGCTTTGTAGAAACAAGACAAAAATGATGTGAGAGGCTCTGAGCATGAACAAAAGCATAACGGCCTGTTCTCCGGCTAGTCACTGCTCAAGAGCATCACATTTTAGCTCTCTAGTACCATTACAGAGGAGAAATTTCCACATACATATTAGACTGATCCCACCCATAAGGGTGGTCCAGTACCAAAATGATGGGCAAGTCCTCTCTGCACAGAAAAAACAGCTAACAACAGACATACATTTTAGCCTTATTTGGGCCTCATCAGTGAGGTATAGTTGGCTTCCCTAGGCACTGAGAGCAAGGGGTCCACGTCTGGATTACCCTTTACACTTAGGGAGAGACCCTTAGTGTTTTGCAGAAACAAGACAAAAATGATGTGAGAGGCTCTGAGCATGAACAGAAGCACAATGATCTGTTCTCCGGCTAGTCACCACTTAAGAGCATCACATTTTAGCTCTCTAGTGCAATTACAGAGAAGAAATTTCCACATACATATTAGACTAATCCCACCCATAAGGTCAGTCCAGAACCAAAATTATGAGCACGTCCCCTCTGCGTGGAAAACCCAACTAACCCCAGACATCCGTTTCAGCCTTATTTGGGCCTCATCAGCAGCTGGCTTCCTTAGGCACTGAAAGCAAGGTTGTTTTGCAGTGCTTAATTTAGCAAAATTAAGGCAACAGAGACTCATAGTGTGTGCTAGCACTATGAACACCTGGATTAAAAATAAAAGGAGGAGCTGGAAGGACCTTGATGCATCCAGTGTGTCTGAGGGTTTTAAAGCCCTGACTACCATGACTCAATGATGTCCAGTACCTTGACATCATGTCTTGGCATATGGGGGAAATGTATTAGCAAAGCAGAAAAGGCACATGAAGAACTGGGTAGCAATGTGTGCAGCACAGGGCAGCTAACTGTGCCTGTTGCTACTGCTGCCAGTGTGCCTTGTAATACGCAGGAGAAGGAGGAGATGATGGCAAGTGTGACAGCAAGGGACCCTGTGACCAGATGGAATAATTTAGAACTATAACATTTGAAATATTGATCACTGTTTTGTACATTGTGTGACATTTGGTAAATCTGGGGAATCAGATTGCAGAGTGGGCTGTTAAGTCCAACACTCTGGCTTGTTTAAAGAATACTCCATGTGCTAAGGAATGTGCTAAGGAATGTGAATTGACTCCTGCTGTGCTTCATTGACCAGTCAGGGGAGGTTATTATGGACCAGTTAAAATGTCCCTTTTTCAAGCACTAATTTGTATTCTAATCTTAATAAGAGTGTCTGGAAGTGTATATAAGCAGTGTGTTTTATCAATAAAGGCTGTTCTGTTCTACCCTCCTTAATAAAATTCTTGGCTGTATTTCTGGAGGGGGTTGGGCTGGGGATTCTCACCTTAGCCACTGCAGGAGCGAATTCACTTGCCTCGCTGGTCTACTGGAGTAGGGCCTCTGGAAACCCCACCTAGGATCCTGCAGCTAAATTCACTAGCTCTGCCAGTCTGCCTGGAGGCAGCATCCAGTTGTTCCTGCCTGAGTATCCAGGACCTCCAGGAAGCAGCAGGGCTCCAGCCAGCCAGGGAAGATGGGCAGCAGCAGCGGTGGTTCAGGAACCGATGACCCCAAAAGGGTCCGGTAAATCCTGGTACCGTCACAGACCCTAAGTAACACTTGCCATCCACAAGCAATCCCACTACTACTGGTGAGTGAGGGGGTGATGGTGAAGGTGATGGTATTGAAGCAGTGGTGGTGGGACTAGAGTTACCGCAGTAGATCCTCCTGATCAGGTGAAAGGGAAGTGAAGGCGAGCAGCCAGACTAGCAGTAAAGGGCGTCCACAACATCTCCTCAGACCCTGTGATTCCCATTCCCCCTCGGTATTGTGCTTCTGGGTCCTGTTTCTGAGGAAGACAGAACTGTCTCACAGCAGTAATATCATCAGCAAAGATGAGGTGCCTGTGCCTGCTACTAGTGCTGCAAATCTACCTTCTTTATCTCAAGAAGAGATGGCAAGTGTGACAGTAGTGGACCCTCTCTCACATTTGTCATTATCGCCAAAGCCAACCAGTGAGGCTCTCATAGAGCAGCAGCAATACTCCTGGTCCTAGGTGTAGTGCTGATTTAGAGGCAGCAGCATCATATTGCCCAAGCCAGTGAAGGGGATTGTAGAGGATAAGAAGAAAGTTGCAACCAGACCATCAAGCAGCATCTACGGAGATTCCATCCCACAGAATATACTAACCTGGTGACAGGTATGCTAGTTGTCAGGAGTTCTTAGAGGAGAGGACAAGGGGCATAGTGATGCAACAATACATGGTTTCATGATTTGACATCCCATTTTCTTGAAGTTGCCAATTTGTCCTGCTGTTTAAACAAGAACAGAAGTCTCAAATGTTGCAATTACACAGTGGCATTTGTCAATGACCAGTGGCCACCATAACATGACATGCTGGCACTAGGCCAGTAGGACTTTTTTTTGCAGGGTTTGTTCTTTAAGTATAAAACAGAGGCCAACAAACAAAAACAATGTTTGAGGGCTTGTTTCTAACAAGCCTGAGTTCTACAAATCACTGTTTCCTCAGGGATTGTGACGCTAACCATCCTGAGTGCAAAAAATCATCACTGATTCCTCAGGGCTTGTGATGCTAACAAGCCTGAGTGCAATAAATCATCACTGATTCCTCAGTGCTTGTGTCTCTAACAAAGCATATTCTATTTCTTACAAATCAATGTTTCCTCAGGGCTTGTGACAAACAAGTCTAAGTCCTACAAATCAATGTTTCCTCAGGGTTTGTGCCTAACACAAGTCTGAGTCCTAGAAATCAATGGTTCCTCAGTGCTTGGGCCTCTAACAACAAGTGTAAGTCCTACAAATCAATGTTTCTTCAGGGCTTGTGCCAAACAAGTCTAAGTCCCAATGTTTTCTCTGGGTGCGGGCCTCTAACAAAAAGTCTAAGCTCTAGAAACCAATGTTTTGCCTAACAAGTTTAAGACTTACAAACCAATTGTTCTGCAGGGCTTGGGCCTCTAACAAGAAGTCTAAGTCCTACAGTCAATGCTTTCTCAGGTCTTTTGCCTAACAAGTTTAAGTCCTACAAATCATCCTCTATAAAATACTCTATTCTGCCAAGTATCAGTATGCCCCAGTCACAGCGTCCCTGTATTTGTCACATTGAGAACCATTTTTTTTTTTATTTAAGTTACTTTATTTTTTAACTGTCCACCCAATCCCAGTCAACAAACCCCCCTCCAAAAAAATTCCCTGTTCAACTAATTATTTCCCCAGACTCCACCAACAGAGGGACCCTCAGACCCCTTTTATACTATGCCTGTGGGAAATAAAATACAATTTGTTATGTGTAGTGTGTAAATTCAATCTTTCCACTGATTTCAATGCAAAGAGCTAGGTGAAAAATGTTTGCAACAGCATACCTTGCCTATGAACCCTTTGAGTGCCAGAGGGGTAGCAAATACATTGCAATGTGTTGCTACCTCTCTGGTACTCATAGGGTTAATCATGCAATACAAATACAACAAGGGCATGAAAAAAATTTGGAGAAGAACAATGTCGAATTTAAATGGAGAAAGAAAGTCATGGGAGCACTATAAGTCGAATTTTAAAGGGTGGGTTAAAATGTTGAATGTGAACAATATTTGTCAAATTAAAATGGAGAAAGAAAGCACTATACGTCGAATTTCAAAAGGGGGGTTAAAATGTTAAATGTGAAAAATATTTCTTGAATTAAAATGGTGAAAGAAAGCACTATAAGTCGAATTTCAAAGGGGAGGGTTAAAATGTCAAATGTGAACAATATTTGTCAAATTAAAATGTTGAAAGAAAGCACTATAAGTCGAATTTCAAAGGGGGGGTTAATATGTTGAAGGGGGGATTTTGCTGATGTGGGGAACACATCTAACTCTAAACTTAATCTTTCTGTTGTCAAACATATGCCTATTTCCTTGGTCTTTGACATTTTGCTCTGCTTTTTTAGGCGGTAGTTGAAGAGAAGTTTTGTCTACGCCAGTTTTGTTTTACACTGGTTTTGCAATAGAATACCGGTAAAACACATTTGCAAAATGCAAGTTGTTGGTTTTCGTAGCACCGGTTTTAGCGCGGCTATTAGAATTGAGCCCATAGTCTTCAATGAAATGCTAAATAGATTTGAGCTGCAAAGACTGCATGTTTCCTGCATTTTTATGTGTTCTTTATTTACATATTTATCAATTAACTATGGAGCCTATTCCAACCTCAAGGTTGCAGGTTCAATTCCCAGCAGGGTCAACTCATCCTTCCGAGGTTGATAAAATGAGTACCATTGAATGGGTAATAATAACATCTATTATTTCAGCTGCCGATTTGGTTAATTCCGAGAGTGTGCACTGAAAGCGCTTTGAGTCCCACTGGGAGAAAGGCGCTATATAAATACTAGTTATTATTATTATATCGGTAATGTTTGGAAAAATGTAGGTTCTCTGTATCCAGTCCAGGCAGTTGTTTTTTGCATTTTTTAACTGAACTGTATTATGTGCAAGCATATAATATATATATATTATCAAACAAATAACAAACATATGTACTTTCGAAAGTTAATGTATCCACTTTTAGTTGCACCAAACTATTTTTTTTACATTTAATTTTTGCCTGTTTGTTTTTCATTTTTATATTATTTTTTTCTTTAGTTTTAAAGGCTCCTAAAGTACACTTACTTACAAAAAATGAGCAAAATTGTCTGAATAACCACATTTGATTGCTAGAGTTGCTTTTCTACTTAATTCAAATATATGCTGCTTCTCCCTTTGATACATTTTTGCCTATAAATTACTTCATATTCAAAGTTAAACTTGACACTGTTTTTTGCAACATCAAATCACTCATGGGCCCAAGTCAGATAAATGGTACAGTTAATATATAAAGAAGTTCAGTGAGTTTTAAATTACAATAATGTCTATTTACTTCTATATTTTGTTATAGTGTAAAGAGCTTATAGGTTACATTATAGAAAAATGCAGAGATTAGCTGACAATTAAATGTGCTGTTTTTGCTAAGAATGAAAATTCCACAAAATAAAGGATGATTATTTGTGAAAAACATCTTTCTAACAGCTCTTGCTAAATATAATGTTTAAACATCAATCAAACAGCCTGTCATGTGTACTAGCTATTCAGTCTCCTCCACTTTACACTGCTGTGATACAGACTAAACAAACATAACCCTAAATGACCCCTAACGGATCCCACGATTATCAAAAACTTTGGCTTGAAAGTCAACAGCAGACATTTATTGCCTGGTAATGGCTTACAAACAATGCTCTGTCTCAGTATTGTAGTCAAACAACAGTGTTGTATATGTGAATCATTTCCCCAAGAATTCATGGAACTTTTGATGCTTTTGCCTTAAATGTATAACATTTACAGCTTCATAGTAAAAAATAAATAAAGAAATAAAAAAAACTATATATATATATATATATATATATATATAATTCTCATTAATGCATTATAGATTCATGTTGAAGTGCTTAGAGTATGTGTTTGCCCAACTACTATTAAATATCATTGTATTTTAATACAAGAAAAAAAAATGATTATATAAATCAATGTTTACAAGGGAAGACTGCCATGATGAGAATATTGGATGCTGAAACAATTTCTGAAAAACTAAAGATAAACAATATGGTAATGAAAATTAAAGTGCCCATCACTCTTAAGATGTTTTCTTAATGTATTCTAAGCTAGCTAAGACTACCATGTGTTATTAAGGACCAAAACTCTCACTGTTCAAAATGTGTTATATACAATCCTAGGCCTAAGGTATACAACTCACTTTTCTTAGGCATAAGGTCCTTTTCTATTGTGTGCATATTTGTATGTGTACAAGAGAGTGAATGAGAAATATTGTTTAAGTGAAGGAGTGTAGAAAAGGGTGAAATGATTTGTTTTAAAATACAGGAATGACAACAACTTAATTACTAGTCTTGAAGTTGATATTACAAGCTTTTTTTTTTTTTTTTTTGTTTTTGTTTGTTTTTTTGGGGGGTGTTCTTTGATAATACTTTTTTCAGGATAATGGATATCTAAGGAGGATATGAACTCTGTTCAGAAAGATATGAATGGATTTTGAGATGTGGATTAGCATTATTAATAATAATTATAGTAATAATACATATAAAGTAGATCTGTCACCTTGATTCAAGTTTGAATTTCTGAAAGTGTAATTAAAAACAGCCTGTGACATGTTAGCAAAAAGAAAATCACACATATATGCTATTTAAGAATTTCAAAGTATTTTTATATGCTAATTCACCTCTTTGCAACTTTGAGAGATTTTCACTTTTTTCAGAAATAAAATTGTGAATATTTCTTAAACTATACATCTGCTGATTGATTAAGATAAAAAAATAGACAGTTTGGAATGAAGTTTTCAAATATGTAAACCAATTGAAGGTGAAATTGAAGGTGAAACGTCCACTTTAAGCCCACATTTGGGTTCAGTAGCTATCATGTAACAAATAATGCAGAGTACATGGGATTATGGCCAATGATGGAGACGGCATTTTTTCCAGCACAGTAAGCTGTTCAAATGTCTGTGCTGTGAAAAAATTCTGGTTAAAAAAAAGAGTCATTGTGAGTTACAGTTAAGAGGTGTTTTCATCCATTGAAAAGGATGAAAACACAGTAAATTGCAATTCAAATTCTGAGTTAGCCAAGAACAGGCGATATGAGACTCAAGTTATAGCAGGAAAGTTAACACCTATTTTTTTTTTTAACTTGAGTCCTTTATCGCCTGTTTAATCAGCCGACACAGACTCTTGAAGTTAGAAAAAACCTAAGTCCTCAGTAGATGTATTGATATGGGGCTCTAAGCCCCATATCAATACATCCAAAATATAAAAATGAGTCAAATGATAATAGAATTAACCCTATGAGTGACAGTGGGGTATAATTACCCTGCCAGCATTCATTGGGTTAACCTGACTAAGTTAAAAAAACATAACATTACAAGTAACACTTACCATTAATCCTGATGTCCAGCGGAGTCCTCAGCTTCCTGGTCATCTTCTGTCCTTTGTTTTCTATCTTCTGTCTTCTTTCTTTTCTTCTATCTTCTTTCTTCTTCCTGTAATAGAAAGTTTGAGTTGAAAGGCCGATGCCCGCTTCGGTCTGAGTGAATTAGAATTGAGGCTGCCCTTATATATGGGCAACCTTACTTCTAATTCCCTCACAACCATTGGCTGGGATATGCTTACGCACCTCCCAGCCAATCAGTTTAAAGCACAGCCGCTCAAAGCTGATTGGCTGGGTGATGCGTAAGCATATCTCAGTCAACAGCTGTGAGGGAATTAGAAGTAAGGCTGCCCACATATAAGGGCAGCCTTAATTCTAATTCCCTCTGACCGGAGCAGGCATCAGCCCCTGAAGAAGAAGAGGGGAGGGCTGTGCCACCTTATTCTGTCTCTGCCCCCGCCTCAGCGCCTCACACAGTGGCAGAGACAGCAACGACTTAAGCTGAGTTGGCTTTTTATTTACTTATAGACATGGCATTATGATATATGGCAAACATTATTATTATTATTATTTCCTAACATGTATATGATTATATATGGGGGATTTTTATTTGAAGACTGGCACACTACTATGTACTTTAACCCTTTGGGCCCCAGAGAGTTATGCAACTCATTGCTTTTCAATGCGTTACGTACCCAAGCACTCAAGGGGTTAACCCTTTGAGTGCCAGAGGGGTACAGAACGCATTGATTTGCACTGTGTTCCATACCCCCTCTGGCACTCAAAGGGTTAACATATCAACTCAAACTTATTTTTTTTCTTTTACAGGAAGAAGAAAGAAGAGAAGAAAGATGACAGAAGATACAAGAGAAGGTATAAGAAAGAATGGATACAGAAGGAGACAGACAATGGATGACAGGTAAGTTTAACACAGATCAGGCACCGATCGTTAGTTTTTTTACTGTTAGGTTCCCAAAACTGGTGTTATTTAGCGTCGTTTTGGGAACTTAACGCACAAAATGGACATTTGCACACAACACCAGTTTTGTCTCCTAACATCCACTGTGCTAAATGTCAGTAGGACATTTGAATACCGACCAAGACATTTTATTTTGTCTGTTGGTATCTGTGACAATATGGCCCTGGCGTCTCTGCCACAGAAGGTATAGAAGTTCAGGCACGTTATCGTCCGTGGTTTTTTTTCAATTACCTGCACAGCTAACTGCTATACTAAGCACTAAGACCCGGTACTTGGAGTCGTGTATCCACTAGCAATGCAGGATATACTGCAGTGATAGCTCCGGTTCTTATAGGATATTCTATCTATCTAATCCCCTGGCACATCTCTATAAGTAACTGCTCTATAGTGGGTGACAGAAAGACAAGCACGCTCCTTCTTGTTAAATCATGAACTGCTTTTTTTTAACCAACACAGCATTTTAAACAGTTGAGAGAAAAAAGAGGAGTTTACCACATTGACATCAAACAAAGGTTACAAAAGGGGGATGGGAAGTGGACATTTTCAGCCTAGCAGCAACCCTGTATAGATTCCCAGTTCATAGCTGTAACAATAAAACATCCTGTAGGCATCTCAGACAAAGGAGGCAGTGAAGTGGACAATTTCAGCCTAGCAGCCCCTTGCATATATTCCCAGAACCCTAAAACACTCAAGCTGGCTGTTATCTGCAGATCTGAGCCTTTGAGTGGGGGAAGGTATTCTCTCTATAACATTCAGTATTAGTGATCCCAGCCAGGGGGAGGAGAGGCTCCGCCTCTTGCGGCGTGTGACCTGTGACAGTCCTGTTTGTGACAGTATCCATTTTGTCCTACCAACATTTTTCTACTACAACATTAGGATCGAGCCCTATATTAGGGGACTCTTTGCTAGTAATGGAGTTGGGAGAATTATATACAACAGACTTCACAACAATGTACAGTGTGAGACAGCTACTAATAAAAGCGATAAGATTTCATCTATATTTCTAAATGAGAAGACAGACATGTGATGGAAAATTCTCCGTACTTGTCTGTCACACCCCTGCTTCCCCAACACAAACATTGGCAACTCCTGGCAAAAATCTTTGCAAAGACTTTAATCTCTGTACTATTGCATGGGGTGTGATTTTGCCAGGAGTTGCCAGGGGTCTAATCGCCCCTCTCCAATCCTGGCAAAATCCCTGTACTCTTTACTACTGCAATATGCTTCTCTATACTTCACATCACAACCTTTTCTCCTGTCCCTCCTCTCTCCCTTCACATTTTCCTCTGTCTGCATTCCTTCCCATTATAACTTTCTCCCCTGTCCACACTCATTCCACTCATGGCTGCCTCCTTGCTGCTTCACTTTCCATCCCATGATTATTGCCTTATCCTCTCTCCACTCTCCCTCCCATAATGTCCATCATCTATGCTGTCTGCTATTCTCCCTCCCATCATGTCCACCCTTTCTTGCTGTCCACTACAGGGTTCTTCTGTCCATGCCATCATCTCCTCCTTCTCTGCTCTTCTCTTGTGTGCACAGGGAGTGTGTTGCCACTTATTTTATAATATCCACAGCTCAAAATGGTTGCAACACATTTCCTGTATATGTATGGTGTTCACAATGAGTATCTATTTTACTTACTTAAGACGTTTCACCACCTTCTCTCTCCTTCTCTCATCACCACTGCATTTCCCCCCTCTCTTATCACCACATCAGTCCTCCCCTCTCTGTTTCACCACTTTCCCTACCCGTGTCTTATCCCCACAACACCTTTCTCTCTTTCATTTCCCTTCCTCTGTGCCATAGCTGCCACACCCCTCCCCCTCTCTTCACCACACAGCATGTAGAAGGTGAGATTGTGTGTATATGTGTATTTGTGTGTGTGTGCACATGTTATATAAGTAATCAAAACCTTGATCATAGGTAAAAGAATGTTAACAAATTTCCTGTGTGTCTCTACAATCATTGCACACTTCACTGGTCATAAAGGGGTTAACTACCTACTTTATTAACTGCAACCACATGAGACCCTCCACCTATTTCTGTACTACAGCTTACGATCAGAGTTGTAGTTCAGCGACAGCTGAAGGGCCTCGCTTTGCCCATCTCTGCCCTAAACATTTTCATACCTCAAGCTTCAGTCAACTGCCAGAAGAGGAATATAAGCAACTGAAGTTCTACTGCCAGTAAAGATAGGCCTAGATTACATGATTAAGTGAACTGATTACTTTAACATATACAAATACATTTAAGGAAATTATAATAAACTCTGTAGGGAATATTTAGTGCAAGGGTAGTCCAGATGCAAATCAATATGCTATATAGTTTTCCCTGATGAGTAAAACAAGTATCCTTCTGGAATTTGGTTTATTCATTGTTATATTAGTTCAAATTGTCAGCAAGTAAGAAGAATGATTACTTCCTGAAAGTTGAAACTGACAGCATGACTCAGCACTTTCTATCACATTCTGTAGAGAACTGTTTGTCTGTGACCCACCTCTCCCATCGAATGCAAGAGAATAACTAATTGAAATCTGACCACTAGAGGACTGTGTTAAAAAAAGAGTTTAAACTGTATTGACTCTCAAAATATGCATCTCTCAGCAGTGGAAGTGCCATTGTTTTAGTTGACTTCTCCTTTAAAACTATAATTAAAAAAAACTGTTTTGATTTTTTGCTTATTTGCTTGTTTTATTTACTTTTTTACCATTATAACAGTGAAGCTGTAGAATCCCAGAGCTCGGGAAGCTGTGTTGGAGACATAGCTGATACCTTATTAGGAATAAAAATCAGGAGATCTGTAGATAAATCTGGTAGCCATTTTGATGTCAGGAAAGTACCCCAGACACAAACACATACACACACCCCACATACACACAGAGGCACATTTATACTTGCATATATACACACACTCACTCAAACACTCAAGTATATGCATATGCACACACACACACATATACATACCCACACAAGCTCTAAAGCATACTCTGTATTAACATTTCATAGAATTTTAACTTGATAGACCTATTTTTCATGCATAACACTTATATGTGGTAATGCACATTTTTCCATCAATACAGCATTTAAGGAGAAACCAGTGAAATTCTCTACACAACTGAATATAGTTAGTGTCATCAATGTTGAATAGCTACAACTCAGATTTAGGCAGTCCTCCAACAGAAGACTTTCAACATAATTTTTGGGCATCCCTTCACATTAGAACCATATGGAATAAAATTGGAACAAAATTAAGCCACCTGAATCATTTTACTGTTAAGCACAGATCCAGGGTAGGCCTCTAAACTAAATAAAAGTAAGCCAAGACAGATAAAAGTCCTTGTTAATATGTCTTTTTTACTAGGGAGAACGTGTGCTATAAAGGTTATGCTAGAATACAAAATGTTAAAACAAAAGTAAATGTGTGTGTGTCCATGTGTGCATGTGTGTGCATCTGTTTGCATGTATATATGTGTTTCAGTGTGTGTACAACCATGGGGGAGTGAGACGTAAAGGAAGTGTCTAAGGCAGACAACCAGGTTTCCAAACTGGCAAGAAAATTAAAGCAGTTATAGTCAAAAAATATCATGGACCACTATGGGTTTATTACAGATGGAGCGCACAATCCAAAGGGCAACTGAGAAGGGGATAGATATTTTGATAAAGCAAAGAACATATAATATGTGCATACATTGTTTCAAATGCATTTATTGTGTAACCATGTATTTATTATTAACATTGTCAGTGCATTCAAGCTATGTATCTATAAATTAAAGAATGATTAATTGCTCAAAATATTAATGATTGCAAGTTGACAATTAAAGCATGTTCAGTCAGTATTCCCAATTGGACAAAACTTGAATTATTTTAATTAGTGTCATTTGTTTTAGGTTTCACATGTTTTCTATCCCTTTGAAGGTCACCATGCAGTTTTAGCCAAAATGGGATCTTCTTAGCAGAAAGGAACCAGTGAAAACAGACTACAATGATAGCTGGCTGATAGCTTAGAAATCAGCCATGAACTCCTTGTTCACAAATTTACTGGGGTTTTTTGGCTGACCACAACAGTCACTTTTTTAAGAACTGAAATAAAATCCTACAACAGAGGTGTTGAATAATCAGAAAGCCAAGCTACATCTGTGGACGTGCCATATTTACATCCATTTGTAGACAAAGCTTTCTATATTTTATTTTAACCCATGTTTCTGAAGATTAAAACAGCAGAAATCAAAGAAACTATCAAAGAAACTATTACATAACTTTAAAAGGGGATAAAACACAAAGCTCTGAACAACCAAAGTCCATTTTGACAGCTGCATCTAACTGAATTGATGAAGACTATTGACATTTGGATTAAACTATGCCTCTGTGATCAAGTACTCAGACATATTCTTTAATCCTGTCACCTACTTTTGTGTAGGGACTGGAAGTAAGGCTAGCAAAGCAAATCCTGAAAGTGTCTTCAGTTTTGCTTATTGACATAGCAATTTAATTAATTTGCCAAGAACGCTATCAGCATTTAAAACAACATGTGGAAATCTATACTAGGCAAAGTGTTCAACAATAAGAAATGACTGGAGATTTTTACTCATTCCAGAAAGGATCGATAAGATATGATTCTAAACAGTGAGAAAGATGAAACAATAAAACATTATACAAAAATTAGATATTGATTTTAATTCTCTCAAAAAAATCAGAGTAAACAACACAAAGAATTACTGTAAGGGTTCTTTATTAAGCTCCAGTGAGTTGTGCTCTACTTCACTTTCTATCAAAACCAAGCTTTATTAACCCAAGTTAAAAAGGGTACACAGCAATGAATGCAATGCTGTCACCTTAGGTGTAACAATGCTTGTCACCCTTTGTTTTTTTAGCCTTCCTATATTGAAGGCTATCCCAGGCATGGGCCCTTGCTTTCTTTTTGACTAGACAGAATCACCTCCACATCATTGACAAGACCAACTAAATTTAAGCAGAGGAGATTTGCCTTGCATTTCTGTGCTGTACCATACTGACATGATTGTGGGATCAT